>PVKU01006394.1:0-104794 GCA_004027475.1 Anoura caudifer
AGCTAAACTGTTTTGGTAGACACCACTAATGAAATACAACCTCCAAGCAATACTGGGGTGGGAGCATTCATCTCAAAATAGGACCTGAGATGGACTAATCTGATATAAGTTAGGTATTAATGTACCGTCTTTACCTATCTACACCCCTAGTCTTAAGAAGTCTGCATATAATAATTACACAGAAGATGTATTCAATGCCATTGTAGGAAGACTAACAACTTGAACATGGCCTAAGACTTGTGCCCTAAGATTTGAAAACAGTGTTCTAGAGTATGTATACTTACTGTCGATATTCTCATCACATTTTCAATTTTCCTCACAGTAGTATGAGATTAAAGAGATGGCCATTTTACAACTTGATGTGAAAGAAACTCATGTGTATAAGCTAGAGATTTTCAACCTTTTGTATTTCATGGCACACATAAACTAGTAAAATTCTGTGATGCACCAAAAAATTTATTTTTTGCTAATTTGACAAAAAAATTAAGTATAATTTTGATTCTTTAACACCAAGCAGTTAGTTATTTTTTATTTGATACTCTATTGTCATTTTTTTGTTTGATACTTTAAGGGAAAAGACATCAGTGCCCCTGGCTAAATAGGTATTTTATGTTTAAAAAATTCTTGACCCTGGCTGGTGTGGCTCAGTGGATTGAGTGCTAGCCTGTGAACTAAAGAATTACCAGTTTGATTAGCAGTCAGGACACATGCCTGGGGTGGGGGCCAGGTCCCTGGTAGGGGGCAAGTAAGAGGCAACCACACATTGATGTTTCTCTCCCTGTCTCCCTCCCTTCCCCTGTCTCCCTCCCTCCCCCTCTCTGTCTCCCCCACTTCTAAAAATAAATAAATAAAATCTTTAAAAAATAATTCTTGCTGTACACCAGTGTGCCTCCAGTGGCACACCGATTGAAAGGCACTGGTGTAAACTATTATTGTCATGTTTATAATTCAGAACGATATGGATGAAGTAGTATATTTAGATGCCTAAATGATAATGGATAGTGTTTGCTGAGTTTTTAATTCATTTGATTGATTTTTTGAATTTTAAATTAATTAGATTGTGAGTTTTTAATTCACATGGAACAAATAATTATATGTCTTCTCTTCGTTGACAGGTGTTATGTTCTCCATGTTATCTCAGTCTGTGCTTTTGTTTGCTTTTATTTTTCTTTCTACCTAGAACTTGTCTAACTGGTCTTTTATATGAAAGTCATGGCATTCCTTGCTTGATGACTGGATAAATGACTAATTACCTGCAAGACATATTCTTGTTAGATAATTTCATCACATATTTCAGAGAATCACCAAGACACATCAGTCATTAAAGCATTCTGTTTCTTTAAAAATAACTATAATATTTATTAAAATAACAAATTGCTTTATTCTCTTTCCTTTATAGAGGTTTTAGTTTTCTTTAGTCTTCATACCTAGACTTCTTTTAGTAGTTTGAAAATAATTTTTGCCTTGTTATTGGGGCCTTTTCGGCAAACATTGCTTTTTCACTGGCGCTGAAACATGGCTTGACTTACTGTTTCTGAGTTTGTTTACCAATGTAATTAATATTATCAAAACTGTTCCTGGAACAGAGCTTAATACCTCAGATTTTGTTTCTGATGCTAGGATGATTAGGTCTGGAGAAATAAATTTTTTAAAAAAATTGTATGCCAGCATAATAGCAGTGGTAGCTAGCACTCCTTACCTTCCAACTGTTGCCCACATTTGTTTACATGCTCACGCATCTATAACATCTCAAAATTAATCACTGTTCCTTCAGTCTAGAGAAAATTGAGGGGCTTCTTTTCTGAGCCTTTATAAACGAACTTCTTCCTACACATGGACCATAAAAACCACTTGCTGATACAAACTCCTTTTTCTAAGAAAAGGAAGTCTTTTTTAACATGGCACTCCTTAACCTCTCTTAGCCAGGATATTTTATTGAAATATCTGCATTTAAAAATCTTGGGGTATTTAATGAAAATGAATTTCAGCAATGGTGTTTTCGTTCCCTATGTCCCTTCTTTCTTTTTAATCCAATGCTTAATCCTTTGTGACCCAGTGGGATTTTCAAGTCCCTTAGTGAAAATATTCACAAAGTTTGGTATGCTGGAACCCTGGACCAACAGAACTCAAGTGTCAATTGTCCAGTTAAAACTTAGGTTCCAATGATGCCAGGTGATGCAGTAAATAGTACAAAAGTGAGTTAGTGTTTTTGTTGTTGTTTTCACCAAAAGATGGCATTTCTTTGCTCTTTAAGGACACCTAATTTAAGTTGCTAGGGAACATTTCAATCTATAAAGGTTATTCTGTTAATTTGACTCCCCCCCTACTATTTCTGTACTTCATTTATTTAATTTTTTTTATTTTTGCCATAAAAGTTATAACTTCATCTCTGTCTACTATCCTCCCTACTCTGGTTTCTAAAGAAAACCTGGAGAAGAATAAGGGCAAAATTCCATGTAAAGAATCTGAAGGAAAGGGACAGAGAAGAGGGAGAGGCTTCAGAGGGCAAACAGCTGGTGAGTGGGAGAAGACCTGTCATCAACATCTGATGAGTTGTTCCTCATCTAGCTACCTGAGGCCAGGACACAGCCACTGTAGCTTCCCTTGTCTTCCGCTCTTGACTTCAAGACCATCCTCAATTGCCTCAGAGGGCAATTGTTTCTCTTCCTTATTGCCCCACAGGGTGTTCTGCCACTTTAGCTGCTAGCCTGACATCATGGAAATCTGACAAGCCTGCCTTGCAGAGACAAAACAGATCGGCTTCTTTCTCTTCTCTCCTTTATTACAGTCAGAGAGAGGCCCAAAGGAGGAGGGAGCCACAGGCATAGAAGTCATCTTCTACAAGGGAGCTCTTGTGAAATTCACTCTGCAGGGAAAACAATACTGTGGGGGTGTCATTTTCAGTTGTGCTGTTGCTGGCGTGACAATTTAAACAGTACTGTTTCCCTGATCTGTCTGGGCTTGGTTTCCACTCTTGCATAATGCACATGCTGGTTCTTTGTACTGTGGATAACAGAGAGCCCACGGATACCTGGACTTGGAGAGCTGTAGTGTTCTCTAATTTTATGAGTTAAGCAGAATCTAAGATAGGTATGTATGTATGTACGTATGTATCTACATATCTATAAATGTAAATCCTTGTATTTTTATTGCTAAAACAATATAGCAACATTAAAGGTCAGTTTTACTCATTATTATATATTTTAGCTATACCCAAAATACATTCATTTTCAACACTGACTGCCCATTAGAATTGACTGGGAGCTTTTCAGATTACTGATGTCCAGGTCTTACTCTAAACCAATAGAACTGAATCTAGAGTGGTGGGGCCCAGACATCTGTATTTTAATAAATTTCTCAGATGGGCTGAGAACCACTGGTAGAAGGTAATGTTGTCAAATAACCTGTTTACTCTCCATCCAACTTAAGAAGTACTCTCTCCTGGTGAATCTTTCCCTGGATAAATTTCCCTTAGTCCCAGAGGTAATTACTAGGCTAAATTTGGTGTTTATTGTACCTATACAGATATTTAAATTTTTACCACATGTGTATGTGTGTTTGTAACAATATATGGTATGGCATCTATATGTTCTAACAACTTTGTATAAATATAATTAGGTCATATCCATCATACAGAAATTTTTTTTGCTCAAGGTTTATTCATATTGATACATGTAGTTTTAGCTCATTTTCACTACTGTATAGTATCCTATTGTATAAATATTTAAAAAATTTTTGAAGTGAGCCAGTGATTGTACCATTTTAACAGAACTATTTCCATTTTCTCCCAGTTTCATCTTTAAGCATACATATTTTAATATGGATAATTCCATTTTAACTCAATTTTGGGTTCTTTTTAAAATTTACCATAAACTTCTTTCTATGTTTCATGTGTCATAATAATTATTTAATTAACTATTACATAATTTCCTTTCATGTTTATTTACCATAATTTACCTAACTGTTCCCCTGGTATATTTTGGAGGGTGGAGATGGTAATGCTGTGAGGAAGATTTGGGGAGTATGTAGCTTACCTGTTTTGTTCAATTTCTTCCTTAGAATAACTTTCCAGGAGTAGGATCATTAAATCAAAGGTTTTGAACAATTTTATGATTCTTGATACATTTTATAATACAGTTTTCCAACCAAAAATTTACCATCTTTGGTTTAATACTGGATGATTTTGTTTCATTAAAGAATGTAACATTAGTAATGCTTCTTTTGAAGAAGCATACTCTTGGTTCCACAAATCAAACACTGAAAAAAAGTTCCCAAAATTGAATCAACTTAAATAGACTAATATACAAAGTTAAATGGAAGAACAGTTACAAAAGAAATAGCAAATACATCAGATAATAAATCTATTCCAGATGTGATTTAATGATAATTGAAAATCCCAAACTTATTTTGCCTAAACTCTTTACTAAACTAAATCTGTTTTCTCACCTGTAAAATGGGAAGAGAAGTAATAGTAACAATGAGTAGCACATTTTTATAGTCTTTATGATGTTCTAGCCACTGTTCTAAACACTTTGCATGTACTAGCTTTTAATTTTCAAAACCACCCTATTGTATAGACATTATTATTATTATTCCTATTTTATAGTTGAGGACCTGAAACACAGAGAGGTTAAATGACTTTTCTAATGTCATATAGCTAGTAAATGGCAGAACCAGAATCCTACTAAGTCTGGCTCCAGAGTTTACACTTAAAATCACTAAATAAATAAGATGGTTTATATAAATACCTAGTTCAATGTGACACATAGTAGGTACTGAATAAGTGCTTGCTATTATTATGTTTTTTTTTTTTTTTAAACTGAGCTAATAGAGAGACTGGCAGAATTAATTTAAAAGTGCTAGAAAACAGAGTCATGAGTGGAAGTTTCAACAAGGCAAATTTTGACTCAGTAGCAATACTATGTGCTTGGGCACTGGACATGAACGAGGAGAGTCCAAAAGGCCACTTGTCCAAAACACTGGAATAAATTTCTGCATCAGGTGGGTGGCTGAAATGGATGAACCCTAAGGCTCTTTTCAACTATTGGATTCTGTGATTCTAGGTCAAAATCTTATGGGTATTTTTCCACACAGTAAAGCTTCATTTGTTTAGTTTAATATTACTTCAGTTTATGAATGTTGTTGATGTTATTTTCATTGTAATTATCTGAATCATTCACCAAAGAGAGCTTGGCTTTGTAGTTTGTGTAAGCCTTTGGCAGTGTATTATGTTGTAATGTTTGATGTGTTACAACACTTGAACATTATAATGTTGGGTGCTGGGGAAACCGACATATAAACCTGTAAGTTACTATTTTGTGCTGGTCAGCCTTCCTAGCAAACATCTACAGGATTACTATCACTTGGAGAAATATCTTTTGGAATCTGTCATCTTTAGCTATCAAAAGAACACTCAGTCCTGTGAAGTCATCATATATGGCTTTAACTGTTTACAAGGAAAACTTTTGGGACAGTGCTTGTAGTGGAGGTGAGTTGACATCATATCTATAACAGAATAATTTGCAAGTGACTCAGAGGTGTTCTAATGAGCTTCCTGCTGAGAAGGGGAATTGCTCCTGCGGGGGGGGGGGGGGGGGGGGGGGGGGGGGGGGGGGGGGGGGGGGGGGGGGGGGGGGGGGGGGGGGGGGGGGGGGGGGGACGGGAGTGCTGTAACAGTTTTGCTCAAGTCATGGGAAGCCACATCTGACCTTATGATTTGCCTTCCCTTTGGATTTCAGCCTGTGCAATTATTTAGTCTTTACCATTATATCTTAGGCAATCCTTTAGGATAATGTGTAATTTTGTATGTCAGCTTTATGTCATTTCTCCTAAAAGGGTGATTAAAGGATATACTTAATTATATTACCTAGATATTAATGATGGAATTCATCGCAAAAATACTGGACTGGCTCAGAGTCCTTAGAAAACAATTTCTTCTTAGTTATATGTTTTTGTCTTTCATTTAATGTTTTACATTGTGCTGAATGTAGTTACTATGGAGATAAATGAAAATAGGCACAGAGTTTGGGGTGTCAAATTGTCAACAAATTTACTATATAAAAATAGGATGTGGAGTCAGAAGTAAGGAGGACAACAACCTTCAAAACAATATTATGACATTTAATCTATAATGTGGAGGGGAAGGAGAAAACCAGCGAGCATATAGGACTTTAGACACTAGCTTCTCCAAAATCTTAAGATAAGCAATTTGAAATGATTCTTTTTGAATCATCATTGAAACATACAATTTGCCTTCTAAAGAAAATAATCTATTTAATGGGATTTGACTACTTCCAACGTTGAATTATTTCCAATAAATCTCCTAAATCAAAAGTTGTTATAGGTTGACTTCTATTTATAATGGTACTTTCATGCAAATAGCTCATGTATTTACATTATGCATATGAGTATTTATACTCTGCGTTTAACTTAGAAACACTGTAACTCAAATTTTTAAAAAAATGAAAAAAATGCCATTTTATTTTGAGCTAAGGTTTGCTTTATAATCTGACCAGCTAATAAGCAAATATGAGCACATATTTGGGCATCTAGCTTTTGGAAACTTCAGAGAGGATGGCAAGCTGTCTGGAAGTATTTACAAGTGTCATTATCCTTTGTGTTATTCATGATAAACCTGTTATGGAAAATAATTCGGAAAATAATGACTCTGGCACAATTAGGGGTGACGAAGTGAGGCTTTATTACACGCGCGGACCCAGAGGAGGCAGTCTCCAAATTCTGGGCTCTGAACCTTGGCTGGGCAGGGCTTTTATTGCTCTCTGGATGCCCTATCCTGCGTGGCAAAAGCAGGAGGTACAGAAGCTGATGCGAAAATAACTCTAGCCTTGAGGTGTCCTTATCGGAATCTGGGTGTACAGAAGCCAAAGCAGAAGTTATGACTACCTAACCGAAGCCTGACGGTTTTGCGGTTTCTAAGTAACCTAAACAAAACTCTTCCCCAGTTCCTGGTCCTTTTTCTGGGTCATTTTGTCCTAGTTGACTTTTCTTCTACAAACCCAATAGGGTGAGGGCGGTACCTCTAGTCACCCATGAACTTGGATTAGAACCCTTAGGAGTGGAATGACAGCAGTGGGCAATCAGAGTTACTGCTTTTTTGGAATGTATGTAGCATTTCTAAAAGAAACATATGTCATTTACATATATAAAGTAAATATTGAAAGATTGGCTTAGGATAAAAATACCCAAGGTAATGTTGCAGGACTGGACAGTAAAAGAATGGGCTCATATTGTGGACCTTTCCAAACAGAAAATTTCTTTTTATCATGCCTATTTAAGATGGTGGTCAATTTGTTATTCAAATAAAATAGAAGAGTTCCCTGATCCAGCCTTAGAGGAAATTGAGCTTAAGTAGCTGAATGTAGGGTCTGCTGGACTAGTGGGGCACTGAGTCTTGAGTGAGCAGATCTGATGGGGCTAGAATTGCCCTGAGAACACAGTCCTAACTGGGGAAGAGAGACTATCTGAGTTTGAGGCCCGCCTTCCCCAGCCTGGTATCCCCCCAGGTCCCCCAGTAAAGGCACCTTCCTAGTCCCTGTCACATCCATGGCTAAAGAACAGCTGCCAGGCTAAACAAGGCTGGCAGTGATGGGGCAAAGATTGGGAACTGAACCTTCTCCCAGAGACTGTTGTTGATGCTTTGGCTCAAGGGAGTCACCTTCAACATTACCACCATTGACACTAAGAGGCAAACCGATGGCACAGAAGCTGTACCTGGAAGGGTGGCTCCCATTTCTGCTGTATGGTGAGGAAGTGCACACAGACACCAAGACTGAGGAATTTCTGGAGGCAGTGCTGTGCCCTCCCAGGTACTCCAAGCTGACAGCTCTGAACCCTGAATTCAACACAACTGACCTGTACATACAAGGTCAGTTCAGAAGGTATCCAGCCATGTAATGTGAAAAATAGAGACATTTATTCAAGAAGATGTAAGACACAACAAACATTGTACATAGAACAATGATGCCTCAGTCCCCTTCAATGTAGGCACCTTGGGACCTCGTACAGTTTTCCCCATTGCCATTAGTTGCTCTGTGGTATTTCCCTGAATCTCTTGATGATCTGAAATCTTCCCTTTCAAAGGTGATTTTAGTTTGGGGAAAAGCCAGAAGTCACAGGGCTCAAGCTCTGGAGAGTTCACCTCCACCTTTCCAGGTGATGAGGAGATCAAGCTGTTCTATGAGCAAGTGGCCAAGGCCCTCATATAAGCTCCTCCTGGGGCTCCTTCACCCCCTTCCATTTTCTCCACAAAGGCCCCTGGTGGTTTCCATTTGGCCAATGGACACACTCCAAAATGTCCAGTGGGAAGTGAATTCCAGAGAACTTTTGCAAGACTGCCTAGGGGATGAGAGGAAGGAATGAAAGATCTGAGTGAGATTTTTATTGTGGGGTATGGTGGGGTGGGTAGGACAATGTATTTCAGTAATAAAATACAGAATAAAAAACAAATAAAACAGAAGAGAATTAAGAAACATAATTCAGAAGGGAGTCAACAGAAAAACTTGTCCAAGAAATGACAAATGTATATTATAGCCAAGTGCAAATCTCAATTTACAATATTACTCTTAAGCAAATTATACTTTGACAACATCTTGCTATGTTTGAGAGATTGTATAGTTATAAGTATGAAATTTGAAAATTATTTTGACATTCCATTTTGTGTAACATTTTGAAAAAAGTATACTGAGCAAGCAGGTTATTATTTATAAAACAAGGCAAATAAATTGAATTAGAATCTTCTTCTGGTAGATTCGTTGTACAAACAAAACTTTCCTATATACTGAGGAGTTGACACTGGCCTTTGCCCATGGTAACGCCCTGAATAAGTACAAGGCACGCAATTTGGGGATGTAAACAAAGAGTGTCTCTCTTCTCTGCTGGGAGAGGAAGCACAGAGTGATCGAGGCAGTTTGAATTTATGCCTCCTTTTTGAAAAAGTTCTCGTACAGGTATTTCTCTTTCCTTCTGAACCTTCTATTGTGAAATAACCCAGCCAGATGGTTACTTGAGATAGTACATTTTAAAAAATGCAAGGAGAGCTTATAAACTATATACCAACAAATTAGACAGTCAGGAAGAACCAGTTAAATTCCTAGAAACATACAGTCTTCCAAATCTGAATCAAGAAGAAAATCTGAACGGACTGATTACAATTAATGAAATCAAAGCAGGAAAAAAAAAAAGAAAAGAAGAACTCCTAGGAAACAAAAATCCTGGACTGAATGGCTTCGCAGGTCAATTTTATCTAACATTCAATGAACTGACACTTATTCTTCTTAAACTATTCTAAAAAATTTAAGAGGAGGGAAAACTCCTAGGCTCATTTTATAGGAGTATCCTACTTCCAAAACCAGATAACAACACTACAAAGAAAGAAAATTGTAGGCCAATATCCCTGATGAACATACATGCTAAAATCCTCAACAAAATATTAGCAAACTGGATTCATTAATAAGTAAACAGATCATATACCATGATCAAGTGGGATTTATTCTTGGGATGCAAGGTTGGTACAATATCTGCAAATCAATTAACATGACACATTCACACAAACAAAATGAAGAATAAAACTCATATGATCATATCAATAGATGCAGAAAAGCATTTTGCAAAATCTAGTACTCATTTATCATAAAAACTCTTAGCAAAATGGGAATAGAAGGAACATACCTCAACATAATAAAAGCTACGTATGACAAGCCCACAGCTAACATCATACTCAATGGGAAGCTACGTATGACAAGCCCACAGCTAACATCATACTCAATGGGAAGCAACTAAGAGTATTTTCCTCAAAATCAGGAACAAGACAGGTATGTCCACTTTCATTTGACATAGTACTGGAAGTCTTAGCCACAGCAATCAGATAAGAAGAAGAAATAAAGGTATGCAAATTGGAAAGGAAGAAGTAAAACTCATAATTGCCAATGATAAGACGTACCATGCTTCTGGATAGGAAGAATTAACAGCATTAAAATGTCTATACTATCCAAAGTAATCTGCAGATTCAATGCAATTCCTAGCAAAATACCAGTGACATATTTCACAGGACTAGAACAAACAATTCAAAAATTTGTATGGAACTACAAAAGATTCCAAATAGCCACAGCAACCTGAAGAAGGAAGAAAAAAGTTGGAGGTATCGTGATACCTGATATCAATTTATACTACAAGACTATAGTAATCAAAATAGCATGGTACTGAATTAAAACAGAGAGATATCAGTGGAACAGAATAGAGAGCCCAGAAATAAACTCATGTCTATATTAACAAAGGAGGCAAGAACATACAATAGAGTAAAGATAGTCTATTCAATAAATGGTGTTTGGAAATTGGGCAGATAGCATGCAAAAAAAAAAAAAAAAGAAACTGGACCACCTTCTTACACTATATCCAAGAATAAACTAAAAATACATTAAAGACTGAAATGGAAGACCCAAAACCATAAAACTTCTAGAAGTAAAATCTCTGACATCTCTCAGAGCAATATTTTTCCTGATACATGTTCTCAGGCAAGGGAAACAAAAGAAAAAATAAATAGGACTACATCAAACTACCTTTACACAGCAAAGGTAACCATCAACAAAACAAAGACAACCTACTGAATGGAGAAGATATGCACTGATGATACATCTGATAAGGGGTTAATATCCAAAATTTATGAAGAACTCATACTACTCAACATCAAAGCAAACAAAACCCCCGCAATCCAATAAAAAAATGGGCAAAGGACCTGACTATACGGTTCTCCAAAGAGGACACATGTAGGTAACCAAAATACATATGAGAAGATGTTCAATGTCACTAATAATCAGAAAAAAAGCAAATCAAAACCACAATGGGATATCACCTCACACCTGTCACAGTGGCTATTATCAATAAATCAACATACAACAAGTGTTGGTGATGATGTAGAGGAAACGGAGCCCTCGTGCAGTGTTGGTGGTGATGCAGATTTGTGCAACCACTATGGAAAACAATATGGAGGGTCCTCAAAAAATTAAAAATGGAACTGCCTTATGACCCAGTGATTCCACTTCTGGCATATACCCAAAGAAACCCAAAACACTAATTTCAGAGAATATATGCACTCGTATGTTTGTTACAGTTATTTACAATAGCCAAAATGTGGAAGCATCCCAAGTGCCCATCAAGTGGATAAAAATCAGTGTTACATACATACATACAATGGAATATTACTTGGCCGTTGAAAAGAACAAAATCTTCCCTTTAACAACAGCATGGATGGACCTGTAGGGTATTGTGCTAAGTGAAATAAGTCAGTCAGAGAAAGACAAATACCATATGATTTCACGTGTAAGTGGAATCTAAAAAAACAAAACAAAAACAAATGAACAAACAAAATAGACATGGACTCATAGATACAGAGAACAGACTGATGGTTGCCAGAGAAAAGCGGATGTTGGGAGCCTGGCTGAAAATAGTGAAGAGATTAAGAAGTACAAATTGATAGTTAGAAAATAATCCCAGAGTTGTAAAGCACAGCATAGGGAATATAGGCAATAATATTGCAATAACTATGTATGGTGTTGGGTGGTGGAAATACGGGGAGGAACACTTTGTAAAGTATATGATTGTTTAATCACTATGCTATACACCAGAAACTAATACAAAATAATACTGCATGTAAACTGTAGTTGAATGATAAAGTTAAAAAATAAACCACCAATTAAAAAATAAGGGCAGGGAGGGTTGCTTCATGACAAGTATGGTACGGAAGTCTTCATAATATTGGATTGAGTCCTGTGAATTATGGCTGCAGAAGGTGAGGTCAGTGGCCTGTCTGCTGAGATCCCAGCAGTAGTGAAGGGAAATCTGGTCAGTGCCATTCGGGGGCAAAACTGCCTCATCACCATGGTGGCTTTGCCCTGTCTACTCCTTTCTCCCACCCCTCCCATCCCTTCAGCCCAGCTTGGAGGCTGCTTATGCCCTTCTGAGGAAAGAAAGAGTTTCTCCTCTGCTCGCTTTGCTATGGGGGTATAAATTCATCCCAGGAACCAACCCTTGCAAAGAGCAGGAATCTCTGCACCAGATGTTCCTGCAACTCTGCAGACTAAGTCATTGACTTAATCCAGTTTCCCTGCAGTGATTCAGGCATGAATCAAAGGATCTAGAACCGGACAGACAGGGCTTCAAGACTTAAAAAATCCAACCTTTTAAATTTACAAGTGAAGATCTGAGACCATGTGAGAGCCACACAGCTAATCAGTGCCAGGAAAAGAGGACAAGAATTCGAGTGTCTTGAGCAGAATTCTTGTAAACAGAAGAGCATGTAATCATCTCAGAACTGTGGGTGCTGCCTCCAGGGCAGTGCTTATTCCAGTGTGTAGTTACTAAGTGATGGCTGGAAAAATAATTTTAGATGGGGTGATTTAGGGCTTTATGTTTAAAGAAATGAATTGTGAGCTTGTCACGTGCAAATGAGTGCCAAACAATTCTCTTCACACTGTTTTATAAAACAGTCATAATCCCCACAGCTTTTCCTTATTGGAATGTGTCCTTAACTGAACTCCCAAGATTAAACACTTCACCTTTGACCCCTTCGAATATCTTCACATGGAGGAAGCTAAACTTGAAATCCTGAATTCTCTGGCCCATATTTAGAGATGATTCCTTCTGTAGTAGATAATTTTTTATCTGAGCCTTAAGACTTGACAGTGGGGTATCCATTTAATGGGAAAACCTAAATGTTATCCCTTGTAGGCATCTTACCCAACCTGCAAAGTAGAAATCCTTGCAACTCTTTTCTTTCTTGGCCTGTTATGTTTTATGAGTCATAGTAAATTTACCTAAAGCAAAGGATATTTAGGGAGCAGAAACAGACAGGACAAAAATATTTTATTACTAGCATCCTGAAAGCAAAATGCATTCTTTTGGTTCCATTCTTCATAAATACATAGAGGAACAGATGCAGACATTGGTCCTATGAAAATTTTAAAACAGGTTTCTTTTAAAAACAGAGACTAGAAATTTTTTTCATATGTTCTTTTATTCTAGGAAATGCTTTATTCTTCTGGTTTGTAGCTGTCATAAAAAAATCTTATCCTTGGTAAAAGATTTGATGTCGATTCTTTGTATTTATTTACCTTGTAAATATTTCTTGAACAACTACCATGTATCAGACAGTCTACTAGGTGCTTGGATAAAACAGGGAGAAAAATTTAGACAAATTCATGCCTTTATGGTTTAGATTAGTGAGAGAATCAGTATAAATAACACAAATAAATGTGCGATGACAACTTGAGGAGCACTGTAAAGGAGATGTACAAAGTGCCAGGCGTCAAAGGGATTTGACCTGGTCATAAAAGCCAAGAAAACTTCCCTATAAATGATGGCTGCGCAAAAATGTGAAAGAGTTGAAATTGTCAAGGAGGGAAGAGTGATTTGAGTCAAGAAAACAGTGTATACAAAGGCTCTGTAATAGTGGAGAATCAAGGAATATAATATGTATTAAAATTTTTGCTTTTTCTGTAATATAGTGGAGAGGTTGACTAGGGTTAGAAGGATACAGGTAGACTGGTTAGGTGTTGCTAAAATAGACAAAGCTTGGTTTTAAAAGGTGGAGAAGACACAGAGAAATGGACAATTTGGACAGAGTTAGGGTATGGTTTGGTCATGGAGCTGAGGAAGAGGGAGTGTCATGGATGACTTCTGGCTTTCAGGCTTATTCAAAGGGGAAACTAGTTCACAGAGACAGGGGAGTGTGGAAGGAAATCAGGTTAGGAGTACTGGTGCATGTGGGTAGTGGTAAGAGCGTGGATTCATTAACGTTGGGCATTTTTTAATTTAAATTATTTTATTGTTCAATTACAGTTGTCCATATTTTCTCCCCACCCCTCCCTTAAAGGTTGTGCATTTTTGAGAATCCTGAGAGGATAAGGTAAAATTGCTAGTTGTATAATTAAGTTTGAAGTCTGAGAAGTCAGAGGCTTGGGCTGGAGACTTTTATTTTTTTTAACCTCATGTGAGGACATTTTTTTTCATTGCTTTTAGAGAGAGAGACAGAGGCAGAGAGGCAGACAGAAACTTTGATGTGAGAGAGAAACATCGATTGGTTGCCTCCTGTAGGTGCCTGCAACCTGGGTATGTGCCCCAATGGGAATGAATGGCAAACTTTCAGCTTATGGGACAATGCTCCAACCTACTGAGCCACACCAGCCAGGGCTGGGCTGGAGATATACATTTATGAGTCATTTCTGTATGGATAGTAATGAAGAAATTGAATAGAGATGAGGGATCCTGGGAAGAGAATATTTTAGAGTAGGTTTGAATAAATGCTTTGCTTTCCTCTGGAATGTGCCTTTTAAACCTTGTCTAGGTACCAAATAAATAGCTTTGATTCCTGCTCAAGGTCTTTTAGGTTTTACAGCAGGTGGAAAATTCATAAATTGAGCAGAAATGTCCTTAAAATTATGCCAAAAGGTTGAGTCTGCAGGACTTGTTGAAAAGTTAACCAAAAAAAAAAAAAAAAAAACAATATTTTTTAAATCTTTAGGAAAAATCAAGTTTTAGCTGTCTGCTTGAGAGAGAGTGCAAATGGAGAGAAGGACAGGTAGAATGCAGAGGTCTACACAGTGAATTAAATGCATGTTGGGAAAAAAAAACAGATTAAAGTGATCAAGGATGTCCTTTTTAATCTAAAGTAATTTGAAGATGTGTTTTGTGTGAAGACTGAATTAATCTCAAACATTTTTACTGGCTGTTAGTGAGTCAGAAGTGTTTTGTTCTTTGTCTTTGTGTTCCCTTCCCTTCACGATGTAACCTGCAATAGCCATCACAGGTATGAGAGCCGTGGCTCTTCCCTAGTGTTCTTGCTCTTGCCTTATCTGCCAATGAGTGGTTGAATTTCTTCCCTGATTTATTAATTTCAAGTTGAGAAATTATCCTTCCAGATACAACAAATATTTATTGATTATTTACCATCTCATGGGCATTGTGCTGGATGTTTTTATCTTTATTATCTTATTTAAGAACAAACAGGTGTTTTTTAGATGTCCACTATAGTACTAGGCACTGTGAAGAATACAAATAGGATCAAGAGTTTTATCTTCAGGGTGCCTATGGTCTGCTTGGAATGAAGAAACAAGAAACCAGGAAGCAATTAGGACACAAGGAATTGCTATATAGGTTAGAATAATCCCTACAAGCAGCCTGGAGGGGTGGGAATTTATTTGGGCTTTGAAGAAGGGAGAGGGTTTGGAGAAGCCGAACTGGGGTGGGGAGGGACATCTGAGCGGAGGAACAGTCTGCGAGGATGCCAGGCTTGGTAAAGCCTGAGAAAGCAATGAGCCTGGCTGCCAGCTGGAGCTACCCCAACAGGGCACCTTCCTTAATGATCTTGATACTAAAGCTGATACTTAATGCCTGGAACTTTTAAATCAACTAGGTAGAGGGAACTCATTAACATTTTTCTTTTAGCATAAAAGTAATATATTATTTTGTAGAATGTTTGGGAAGTATAAAGAGACAATTTAAATTACCCCTAATCCCATTGTTATTATTAACATTTTAGCATGTATGTTTCTAAAATCTTGTGTACACACAGGTAGACAAACTGACACACAAAATCAACCAACAGTTCCCTGAAAACAGGGTTTTCTATGATAGTATTATATTGTTATATTCACCCAACAGAATGTTGTAAATAAAAATATTGATGGATTTATGAAGTACTTTCACACAATGAAATGATAAGGAACTATTTTAAAAAGATGAAAGTTACATGTATAAATTTGATTTTGTGCATCAGTTTGTCCATGTATAAAATTTACATCTACTTTTCATTTTTTTCTTAAACGATTTTGTTTTCTTTAGGAAGATGGGAAGGAAGGAAGAAAGAGAGGGAGAGAAACATCTATGTGAGAAAGAAACATCGAATGGTTGCCTCTTGCACCTCGACCAAGGACCAAACTCACAACCCAAGCATGTGCCCTGACCGGGAATCAAGCCGAAGAGCCGGCACTTGGCAGCAAGGCGCCCAACCAGTTGAGCCACACCAGTCAGAACTATCTTTTATCTTCTTTAAACAAGATGTCTACCTTCATCTTTTTAAAATAGGACATCTATCTTTTATCTTGAATCTCATCGCATATTAGGTAAGAAAAGCATGTCACAAACATTATGGAGGTATAATCCACTTATTGGCATTATTTTAATTTTTAAACAACATAACAGTAAAATCAACATGGATATTCCCATTTAAGAATTATAATTTGGACATTTTTCTATTATTAAAATATTATTTAAGCATAACTTCTATTGGTTACATAATATGTCATCATATGAGTATGCAACAATTTATTTAATTATTCTTTTGTCATTCCAATATTTTCATTATTATATAATCAGTCTCTCTCTCTTTCTTTCACACACACACCCACACACATACTTTTAAAATATAGATTCCTAGAATAGAACTATTGAGTCAAGGGAAATAAAGGTGTTTGAGATTCTTGCCAAATTGCTTTCCAGAGAGGCTGTCATGATTTTTCATTTCTGCCAATAGTGTATAAAAATACAGGTCTCATTATACTTAAAATACTTTAAAATTCCTTTTCAAAGTTAATAGGAAAATGGTATTTTATTGTCATTTGTATTTGTATCATTTGTATTACTAAAAACATTCAAGATTTTTTAAAATTATATTTTATTGATTATGCTATTACAGTTCTGATTTTTCCCCCTTTGCCTCCCTCCACCCAGTGCCCAGTACTCCCTCAGGGAATCCCCACACCATTCTTCATGTCCATGGGTCACGCATGTAAGTTCTTTGGCTTCTCCATTTCCTATACTGTACTTTACATCCTCATGGCTATTCTGTAACTACTTATTTGTACTTCTTAATCCCCTCACCTCTTCACCCATTCTCCCCCTCCCCCATCCCATGTGGCAACCATCTGGTAACTAACTTCTTTTCTCTTGCTGCTTTTACTAGTCTCTCTTCAACCTTTGGCCTTTTAATTATGATGTGTGTTGGAGAGGTTTTCTTTGTGTCCATAATAATTGGGACTCTCTGTGTTTCCTGGTCTTCCATGTCTATTTCCTTCACCAAATTAGGGATGTTTTCTTTCACAATTTTTTCAGATAGATTTCCAATTTTTTTGCTTTTCCTCTTCTCCTTCTGGCACCCCAATGATGCAAATGTTGGACCTGTTGAAGTTGTCTCAGAGGCTGTTCATACTATCCTAGTTTTTTTGGATTCTTTTTTCTTCTTGTTCTATGTGATTGGTTTTTGCTCCTTTTTGTTCCAAATCATTTATTTGATTCTCAGCTTCATCTACTCTACTGTTGTTTCCTTATAAATCGTTCTTTATTTCAATTAGTGCATCATTTGTCTCTGACTGGGTCTTTTTTATGCTGTTGAGGTCCTCACTGAGTTCCTAGAGCATCCTTATAGCCAGTGTTTTGAACTCTGCCTCTGTTCGATTGCTCATATCCATTTCATTTAGCACTTTTTCTGGAGTTTTGATCCTGTTCTTTTGTTTGGGCCATGTTTCTCTGTCTTCTCATTCTGGCAGTCTCCCTGTGTTTGTTTCTATGTATTCGGTAGAGCTGCATTGACTGCATGTCTTGGTAGTGTGGCCTAATGAAGTAGGTGTCCTGAAGGGTCCAGCAGTACAGCTTCCCCTATCACCCAAGCTGGGTACTTGAAGTTTGCCCGTAGTGTGGACTGAGTACACCCTCCTCTTGTAGTTAGGCCTTGGTTGCTGTTGGCAGGTCAATGGAATGGATTTACCCAGGCCATTCAGCTGCAAGTCTTGGCTGTGACCACTGACCACCAACCTCCACTGTCTGTGGAGGATCAGCTTAGCAGGGGCAGGTGGTGGTGCTCCAACATGATCTGTAGCTGTCCACTGGGTGCACTGGCCCTGGGGTTTCCAAGGTGGTGCAGGCCAAGGTCAGCCCCACCTTTGTCTTGCCTGGGGCACCCTGTCTGAGCTGTAAAATAATCTGAGATGGCGGCTACTTGTGCTGGGTTTGGAGATTCCCAGGAGAAACCAAGCTGTGAATCTAATCTGGCTGCTGCAAAGGCTCAATGAAGCCAACTGCTGCTTGTTTGATGGGATTTAGGAGCTAAAACCAGCCATTCTTATGGAAAAGAAGCTTGGGTGGACCCATAAATCAAGTGGAACAGAGCCTCTGGGGATTTCCAAAGCAGGTCAAACAGTGTTAGCCAGGTTGATGGAGTCTCAGGTATGACACCAGCTTGCTGACTCTGTGGGGGAAAGGGTTCAGCCAAGGAACAACGGCCTCTGCTCGCCTTGATGCCAGACACTGCAGTTTCTCCCTGTATACTACTGGTGCCTTTCAAGCTGCTACCCCAGTGCTAGAGCTCAGAGGGAGTGAGTCTGAGTAGATGAGTCCATGTGTGGGTTCTTTAAGTGGAACTACTTGGGGCTCCAGAAGTTTCTTCCACCGATTCAATCCCTGCTAGTTTTTGCAGCCAGAGATTGTGGGGACTTACCTTCCTGGCACTGGAACCCTGGGCTGGGGGGCCTGGTGTGGGTCTGGGCCTCCTCACTCCTAGATATCCCTCCTAAATTTTTATCCACATGAGTGTGGGACCAGTCCGTTCTGTGTCTGTTTCCCTCCTTCCCATCTGGATGGATGTGATTTCTTTAATTCTGTAGTTGTCAGACTTCCATTCAGCTCAATTTCTGATGTTCCTGAAGGATGGCTTTTCTATATTTTAGCTGTAATTTTTTGATGTGGTTTGGTGAGGAGGTGAGCCATGTTTGCCTACACCATTATCTTGACCAGAAGTACAAGATTTTTATCAGCACATATATATATAACATATATATTTTTAATTTTTTAATTAATTTTTTTGGGTGACATTGGTTAATAGGATCATATAGGTTTCAAATGTACTTTTCTATGATACAAGATCTGTGAATTGCACTGAGTGCCCACTACCCAAAGTCAAACCATCTTCCATCACCATACGTTAGGCGGTGCCCCGTCACTCCTCACCCCCTTGCCTCTGATAACCCTCACACTGCTGTCTGTGTCAGATTTTTATTTGAATAGTTTAATTCTTAAAATTTATCTATCTTATATCAATTTAGAAATTTATAGACAATTTTTACAACAGTTTTACATCAGAAAAATTGAGCAAAAAGTAGATTTCCCACATACCACCTCTTTTTATTCTCTTCTCAATTCTCCCTGTTCCTAACATCTTGTGTTAGTATGGCACATTTGTTTTAATTGATGAACTAATATTTTTACATTATTATTAACTAAACTCTGTCATGGATTCACTCTTTCTGTTGTACATTCTATGAATTTTACAAATTTGTGACATGTATTCACCATTACAGTATCATACAAAATAGTTTCCCTGCCCTAAAAAATTCCCTGGTTTTATCTATTTATTCCTCTTTCCCCCATAACCACTGTCAACTACTGATTTTTTAAAATTGTTTCCGTAGTTTTGTCTTTACATCATGTCACATAATTGAAATCAAACTACAGTCTTTTCAGACTGCCTTCTTTAAATTAGCAATGTGCATTTAAGGTTCCTCCATGTCTTTTTGTGGCTTGAGAGTTTATTTGTTTCTATGGCTGAATAATATTTAATTATATGGTTGTATTTTACTGTGGTTTCTTTATTTATACACCTATTGAAGATCATCTTGGTTGTTTCCAAGTTTGGGGATATTAAAAAAATCTGCTGTAGGTTTTCGTGTGGACATAATTTTCAACTAATTTAGCTAAATACCAAGGAGCATGATTTCTGAATCATATGATTAAGAGTATGTTTAGTTTTGTAAGAAACTAACTGTCTTCCAAAGTGGTTGTACTAACCATTTCGCATTCCCAAAAGCAATGAATGAGAATTGTTGCTTATGGTAGTTTTAAAAATCCATTAATAGCAACACCAAGAAAAAATCTTCACAGAAACTATTTGTCTGTGAATAAGAACCATTTGTTTGTCATATATGGAGCAAAGCTTTCTTCCCCCATCTTACTGATTGTATTTTAACATTTTTTCAGTAGAAAGTTTTACTTCACTGTGAAGGATTTGCCTGTAGTTAAATTTCTCCAGAATTCTATTTTTTAATGTTGGATGCTTTGAATTCTTGATTGAAATAATAATTAAGAATTATTTTATATGTTTATTTTTTATTTCTGGCTTTTTGTTATTCTTGAACCTACATATTTGTATCTTTCTAGACAATGCAATTAACATTTACAGAGCACCTACCATGTGCCAATTGGACTGTCTTCTAGGAATTTCTTTAAGGAAGCATCAGGGGCAGCAGTTGGCACACTTTTTCTCTAAAGGGCCAGAGAGCAAATATTTTAGGTTTTAGGTGCTATACAGTCTGTACCAACTCAACTCTGCCTTTGTAGTTCAAAAGCAGCAATAAACAATATGTAAACAAATGGGCATGGCTGTGTGCCAATAAAACTTTTTTACAAAGAGAGGTGGTGGACCCCTGATCAAGATCTCTGATACTGAAAAAAACAAACTAGAACATAATCTAAAGAGTGCTCTACGTTAGCAGTACAAATATCATAAACAAATTCTATTAGCAGTATGAACAACTTCTTGTTGGAATACAGCATAGTTAATAATACATTTTACCTGGAGCTGCTAACCAAGTATTTTTTTAGGAGCTGACTTTTAGGATTTAAAGGATTCCAGGAGGAAGAAAAGATTTCAAAAGAGAATTCCAACTAGTGTGAGCAAAGGCTGTGAGCATGAAAGAACATGTCAGGTTTCGGAAATCTTGAGTTCCTTTAGTGTGTCTATAGGAAGCTGTGCAGGAAAGGTATGCAGGAGGCAGACATGAAAGGTCCTGTGGCTGACCTCTAGGAACTGGTTTTAGCAGTAGGTGAAGACTGGGACACAATCAACTCTATTTAAAAATGAATTCTGGAGGTCTACGCCCTGTGGAGGACATTTTAGAGTAGGAGAGAGTGGAGGTAGGGAAAACAAGTTATAAAGCCATTTCTGTTGTCCAGGTGAGGGCTTGAACTGAGGCAGTGGCTTTGGACTAGAGAAGAGACTTTTGAATGACTGAACAATTGTTTCTGAAATTCTGGGATGGTTAACTGTTTAGTGGTGTGCTGGTTATTTACTACTCAGATTTGCTCTCAGACCCTTTCCTTGCCCTTTTCTTGCTTTGTATCACGGGAAACTCATTGACCCTTGCCAGCTCCCCCACCTTTCCTGCAAACTACAGTTCCCAGCTCTCTTGCCTGCTGGTTTCTGGTTAAGCACAGCCAAATGGGAGCTGGCAGAAAGAGCGAAGCCAAGGTATTCCTCCCTCCTCTCCCTGTTCCTGTGTCATCAGCAATAATGGCTGAGTCTCCTTTCTACATCTAGATCCTGCTGTGGTCCAAGGTTCCAACTCCCACCAGGTGGCTCTGGCTCTCAGGCACCATACCACCACCTCTTCTGTGTTGTTTCAGCCCTACAGGTAATAATGGTTTTCTACCATCGCTAATCTCTGGGTCCCCTCACCTTCCTCTATTTTCTCTTTTAGCTTTTATGTATGTTTGTAACCAGTTCCCCAAGTTAAATTCCTTCAGTTGAACTACCTAGCATAGATTCTATTTTTCTGACTAGATCCTGACTGATCAAAAATGAGAGTTTGGTAGTGCAGGAGATTAAGGTAGGAAAGGAAGATAATTCAGTTTTCAAATCTGTTTCATAGTGTGATACAAGGTGCCTCCTGTATCTATAATGGCTTTAATTGTTGCCCCCTCTAGTCCATCCTTCATAAAGCTAGATGGACTAATTTTTTATATTTCTTTTTAAAAATGTATTTTATTGATTATGTTATTACAGTTCCATTTTTTTCTCCTCTTAATTCCCCCTGCCCTGCACCCCTCTTCCACTAGCATTCCACCCCGCCTTAGTTCAACTCCATGGGACATACATAAATTCTTTGCCTTCTCCATTTCCTATGCTACTCTTAACCTCCCCCTGTCTATTTTGTACCTACCAATTATGCTTCTTAGTCTCTGTACCTCCTCCCCCATTCTCTCCCCCTCTCTGTCCCTCCTGATAACCCTCCATGTGATCTCCATTTCTGTGATTCTGTTTCTGTTCTACTCATTTGCTTAGATTGTTTTTGTTTTAGGTTCAGTTGTTGATAGTTGTAAGTTTGTTGTCATTTTCCTTTCCTTATTTTTGATCATCTTATTTTTCTTAGATAAGTCCCTTTAACATTTTATATAATAAGAGCTTGGTGATGATGAACTCCTTTAACTTGACCTTATCTGAGAAGCACTTTATCTTCCCTTCCATTCTAAATGAAAGCTTCACTGGATAGAGCAATCTTGGATGTAGGTCCTTGCCTTTCATGACCTGGAATACTTCTCCCCAGCCCCTTCTTATCTGCAAGCCTTCTTTGTAGGTAACTGTCTCCTTTTCTCTTGCTGCTTTTAAGATTCTCTCCTTAACTTTCATCTTGGGTAATGTAATTCTGATGTGCCTTGGTGTGTGCTTCCCTGGGTCCAGCTTCTTTGGGACTCTCTGAGCTTCCTGGACTTCCTGAAAGTCTACTTCCTTTGCCAGATTAGGGAAGTTTTCCTTCATTATTTTTTTCAAATAACTTTTCAATTTCTTGCTGTTCCTCTTCTCCTTCTGGCTCTCCTATGATTCAGATGTTGGAATGTTTAAAGTTGTCATGTTGGTTCCTAAGCCTCTTCTCATTTTTTTTTTTTAATTCTTGTTTCTTCATTCTGTCCTGGTTGAATGTTTCTTTCTGCCTTCTGCTCCAATCCATTGATTTGAGTCTGGGTTTCCTTCTTGTCACTATTGGTTCCCTGTATATTTTGTTTTATTTCACTTTTGCATAGTCTTTACTTCTTCCTCTATTTTGTGACCATACTCAACCATTTCTATGAGCATCCTGATAACCAGTGTTTTGAACTGTGCATCTGATAGTTTGGCTGTCTCTTCATTGCTTAGTTCTATTTTTGGAGCTTTGATCTGTTCTTTCATTTAAGCATAATTTTTTTTTTTTTTTTTGTCCTGGCACACCTGTTACATTCTAAGGGGCAGAGCCTTAGGTATTTGCCAAGGGTGGGGCAACCCAAGTGGCTGCATGGTGCTGTGTGTGGGAGAGGGGTCCGAAAGGAAACAATGCCACTTGCTTGGCTCTAGGCCAACTTTCAGTCACTTCCCCTACTATCTACAAGCAAATTGGGTCTTTCTGGTGCCAATTCCCAGGTGTGTGGGCTTGTGTGCATTCTAGGTCCCTATGGGTCTCTCCAGCAAACTCTTCTATGAGGCTGGGAGTTTCTCCCCCAGCTGCAATTCCTACAGGTTTCCACAACCAGAGGGTTGAGGCTTTATTTCCTGGCACTGGATCTCTGGGGGGTGTGGTCTGTCTCACTCCCTAGTTTTTCCTCCTGGTTTATCTGCATACAAATGTGGGACCACCCACTCCTCCAGGTGCCACCTCACCTACCCAGTGCTCCAGCTGCCTCTGTGCCATGTATTCTCTCCACCCCAGCTGCCCGTCTCAGCCCCTCTTACCAGTTTGGATGAATGTTTTTTATTTAACTCCTTGGTTGTCGGACTTCCATATGGTTCGATTTTCTGGCAGTTCTATTTATTTTTTGTTTTTAAATGTGTCGTTGTCCTTCTTTTGGTTGTGTGAGGAGGCAAAACGTATCTATCTATGCCTCCATCTTGGCCAGAAGTCCAGATTAATTTTTTTTTTCAAAGCAATATAGAGGTACCTCAAAAGATTAAAAATAAAACTGCCGTATGACCCTGGGATTCCAATTCTGGGAATTTATCCAAAGAAACCCTAACTAATCCCAAAGAATATATGTACCTCTAAATTTCATTGCAGCGTTGTTTACAATAGCCAAGATTTGGAAGCAGCCCAGGTGTCCATCAGTAGATGCATAGATAAAACAGCTATGGTAGATTTATACATGGAATACTACTTGGCTGTAAAAAAGAAAAATTGTACCCTTTGTGACAGCATGGATGGATCTGAAGAACATTATGCCATGTGGAATAAGCCAGTCAGAGAAAGACAAATACCATGTGATTTCATTTATATGGGGAATCTAATGAACAAACTAAACTCAACAAGGAAAATAGAGACAGGCTCATAGATGGAGAGCAGATGACAGCTCTGGGGAGGTTAAGAGTGGAGGGATCAAGCAAAAAAAAAAAGAGAGAAAGAGAAAATTCATGGACACAGACAGCAGTGTGGTGATTGCCAGGGTGGGGGGAAGCACAGGGGTGGAGGTGGAAGTGAGTATAGGAGGGTTAAATGGTAATGAAAAATACAATAAAAAATTTAAAAAATTTAAAAATTAAAATTAATTTTACCAAGTTGATTTCTGCCTCAGGGCCTTTGCACTTGACACTCATAATGCTGGGAATACCCTTTTATCAGCTCTCTGATGACTCTCCGAATGTTGTCTTCACACAAGTCTCTGTTTTTGTGCCACTTCTTCAGAGATGTCACCACTCACCTCCTCATTCTGCTAGTGTTCTTTGTTACACATATCACTCTATGAAATTATCTTCTTCATATCTTTTTACTTTTTTAAAGTTTGAGGGTAGAAATATTTGCCTTGTTCACCTTTCTATTCTTACACCTAGTATTGGCTCTGGCATATATTAAGGATAGCATAAGTATATGCTAATGAATAAATGAATACTTATTTTACCTTTACAAGATATTGTATTCAGAGATACTTTATATATTTTTATTACTTTAGATTTTTTATAGTTTTACTTTCATGCCTTCTCTTCCTGAAATGTCCTCTCCCATTCCATCTTCACTATTCATCTTTCAAAAACAGTTGGAATCCTTTCCTCTATGAAACTTCCCCCTCCCTACTCTGTATGAGGAATTGATTCCTCCCTCTTTTGGGTTCCATCAACAATACTTATATTTTATTGTATTTATTTAATATTTGTCTCCTTTTCCTTATAAAGAGAGGTAGAGATCATGAATTTTCACTTCCATAACTTCAGTATCTTGAATAGTGCCTGACACATAGTTGCATTTAGTAAATATTTGTTGAGTGAATGAATGAAGTGGCAGATACAGGAGATTTTTCCAGCTTCACATTTCTGTTTATTTTAATACACTGTGGATCACTGGGAAAGAAAAATCATTATATACCTGTAAAATGGGGAGGATAGTACCAACCTCACACCATTTATGGAGGAGATTGAGGTAATTAAATGAAAACTCTCAGGAAATTTTAATACAATTAAAACTTGTCATTCCTATATTGTAGGGGGAAGGGTGTCTTCCATTGACAAAATGCACCCTGATGTGAATGTTAGTTTTACGTAAGACTTGTCTAAAAGAAACCTTATATTTCTAGAATTTTCAGGATGATCTGGGAAGAAGCAGTCTTTATGGAAGTAAGTTTAAGATATACTTACAGAAAAAGAAGAAAACATCATTAGGGACACATATTTGGCTTTTTAGAGGTTTGGTTAATCCTAGGAGGAAGGCTTTCTACTGAATTTTCTAGGGATGAATCTGCAAAGCCCAGGGGTAAGAGAAATACATGCTCAGGGAGGCCCTCACCCTACAGCCAATCTTAGGTGCTGGTCCAGGGTGGGCAGAGTCCTGTACAATGCCCACCTGTACCTTCTCTTTCCCATGAGAACCCAAGTCCTTAGCCCAGTACCATGAAGGACTGGTAGTTATCTGAGCACTGGGACATTGGGTCCTGACAGGTGCCCTCTTGTTTTGGCACCTTTACCTCAGCAATATTCAACCAGTGTGCTGCAAAAATTTTTTAAACATGCAATACCTGACTATTTAGTCAGGGGCACTGACCTCTTTTCCATTAGATTGTTAAATAAAAAAATGAAAACAGCCAACACAACGATAGCCATCCAATGTGAATGAATCAAAATTATACCTATTTTTTTGGTCAGATTGGCAAAAACTATAATATAATTTTAGTGTGTTGCAGAATTTTAGGAATTAGTTTATGTGTGTGCCATGAGATGAAAATGGTTGAAAATCACTGCTTTGATGCTTTAGCCCTTGCTATTGTAACTTAGAAAAGCAAAGGGCAGGGTAAAAATGCATGACCCACTCTTTCTGCCAACATCTTTATCCTTTGCTGTTCTCCAGTGTCATTTGGATGTTGAGAGGCTATTTTTGTCTGCAACCCTATTTTGCACTGAGTATCACTAAGTACATAATTTATATTAAGCAAAAACCAGAAGGGAGAAACAGATTTCTAAAACTTTTAAAACAGATTTAGAAACTTTAAAAACATTTTAAAGTATTTGAGCACCAAAGAGCTTTTTCTAAGGATAAAATTAATGACAGAACATCAGTTTTTATCCACGAGTTTCTTGAAGACAAAAGCAACTCATTAAAACACATCTTGAGTGATCCTGGGGGCTGGTGGGTGAGGATGTTGGGCTGAACGGGGGCCTCTGTGTAGCCTGTGAGACTGACTGTGGCCTTGGCACTTACTGTGAATTCATAGTGTGCTGAGGTGCCTTCCCTTTGTGTCACCCATACCTCCCTTCCGTGAAGGTGTCTCAGTCATAACTTCAGACACAATTTTAGTTCAAATACTTTTTAAAAATCCAGTTCCATTAAAACCGTTATGGATATTTTTGCTACTGCACAGAATCAAGTTTAAAAAAACCCAAGTAGACCTTAAAAATTTTAAAAGAATTAATTACCTGCTTCCACTAATCCCTCATCTTTTACAAATTAAGTGTCCTAAGAAAATATTATATGTGAGTGGTTGTCGTTTAAGCATTAGTTGCTTTTCTCTGTGCTGTCATACTTGTGTGTTCCTTCCCCTTTTTTAAAACAAATATTATATTGCCTTTAACTGCGTGTTTCCACATCCATCTCCTTGATTAGACTTGAGCTCATCTGCGCCAGGATCAGGTCTTACCCATTTTACATTCCTCAGCGCCCTATGATATGAGTGCGTCTAGTACAGAGTTTTTTTCCAAAAACTATTTCTTGAATGAATGAAATGTAATGTTTAGCTCTAGGCCATTGTTTGATTCTCAACTTAATTAGATAATTTTTAACTCATAATAAGCAGTAGCTCTTAAACAGATCAGAAGATGTCCAAGCTTATATATATATAAATATATATGTAAATAAAAATAGAGATATTTATTGAAGAAGATGGAAAATACAAGAAACATTGTACATAGGACAATGATGCCTCAGTCCCTTTCAAAGTAGGCACCTTCGCACCTCACACAGTTCTCCCAGCATCTCTTCTACTGTTCAAAATACTCTGCAAAATCCTTTGTTGGAATAGCCATCAGCTGCCCCATCATATTTTTCTGAATCTCACCAATAGTCTGAAATCTCTTCCCTTCAAAGGTGATTTTAGTTTTGAAAACAGCCATAAGTTACAGGGCGCCAAATCTGAGCTGTAGTGGGGCTGAGTCAGTCACCTGGGTGATTTGATGTTTTGTCAACAAGCTCACTTTTAATAAAAGAAATACAAATTAAAACTATTGGGCTATCACCTTTTCATCAGTCATATTCTTGCATGTGTTGTATATACATTATCAACATGTCATTAGTTGTATACACTCGTATTACATCTAGATAGGTATTTTGGCAATAGCTATCAAAGTTCTGAATGAACATACTCTTAGATCCAAGAATTCCACTTCTAGGGATTTGTCTGGCAGACAGACATTCTCTCACAGGTGGCAATGATACATGTAAAAGCATTCACTGCAACATTGTTTGTAGTAGCAAAAGCCTGGAAATTACCTCCATGTCTACCAATAGGGGACTAGTTAATAAATAATGGTACACTCATGCAATAGACTACCTAGTCCAGAGGAACAAAATAATGAGGCAGCTCTTTATACACTAATGTGGGATGATTACTAAGATATATTGATAAGTTAAAAAAAAAAAACAAAGATTCAAGACAGTGTGTACATATGAGGGGGGACCCAAAAGGGCCCAGAATTTATTTATAAAAAAATTGTGTATTTATTCCTACATGTTTGAACTTCAGTCACTTTCAAAGTACTTTCCATTTGATGCAATACACCTATGGAGATGTTTTTTCCACTGTTCAAACAGTTTTTGAATGCCTTTTTGATGTCTTGTCAATTTTGATGCCTTTTAGTTTTTCCATTGTTGTTTGTTTCACCTCTTCCACATTGGCAAAATGTTTCCCTTTGAGGGCTTTTATCATCCAGGGAAACAAAAAAAGAGATTAGATGAGTAGTGAGTGTGAAGAATGGGGGTCAGGCCATTTTTGGTCAAAAACTGCTCAACACTCAATGACGTGTGGGCAGGTGTGCTCGTAAATCACCCATCATGAAACAGGCAAATGCTTTGAAAGAGTCTTCAAAAAATTTCACCAAAGGTGAACACAGCCTCTCACAACATCAGCTGGTACACTGATACAGAGGGTTTCCTAAAACACTCACCTAGTGTGGGAAGCCTGTACTACAAGGAACCACACTCCAGAAGATAATTCCAGTTTTTGGGGGTTCCCCCTCATATGCTGCCATGTATCACTTAAGTGACAATAAGACAAGAAGATGTATCTGTATGTATATGCATAACTATCTTAGAATGGATTTAGAAAATTAGTAACATTGGCTGCCTCTGGTTCAGGGAATTGGGTGGGCGGGTAATAGGGAGCTAGAATTTCTCTCACTCACAACACAAACATTCCTATTTAACCCACACAGTTAACTGTTCACCATTTTCCCATTGCTGTTAGGATTAAGTCTAAAATTCTTCTCATAGGCTGCAAGGTGCTTCATGACAGGACTCCGCTCTACCTCCCCTGCCTCATCTTAGCACCTCTCCCTCTTTGTTTGGTCTGCTTTCTCTTTTCCATTTATGCCCTTTGCAGATGCTCTTACTCTCCCCTCCTCCATCCTCACCTGTCTTAATTTTCCCAGTGGTCTGTGAGGCATCAACCTTGAGGCTCTTTCAGCAAAGTGAACTTGCTATCTCCCAGACTAGTGTAGTCCCCTGATTGATGGTCCCATGGCACCCCAAATATCTCTTTCAGTGGTGAATACTACAATTGCAATTAATAAATTGCTTGCTTGATGTTTGTTTTCCTTACTAAGTTGCAAGCTGATATCTGTCTTGGTTACCACTATACATGTGCTTATCACAAAGCAGTCACTCCTAACAAATGTGTGGAAGGAAGAATAGAAGGATGGAAGGAATGACGGTGGGAAGATGAGAAAAAGTAGAGAAGGTAGCCGGTCAGGGATTGAGGAAGGAAGATAGAAGATAAAAAGCAAGACAATGGCTTGAGTAAGCCATTGTAAAGAGCTATCCCTGTGTGTTCTTCATTAGTGATTTATTTGTGGGCTTACCAGTCTCAAATTTATCTGAAAGTTATATTGTTAATTGTATGGCATTAGAATTTCTACTTTATTAAAATAGGATATTTTGGTTTATTTGAGTATTTTGTTTAGTGAAACAAGATGTATCATTGCTGATGGATTGTTATTTTAGTTTATCCTAGAAATCATGTTATTCTGAGTATTTCTTCTCTTACCACAGACAGGCAGTAGCTTTTCACACAAAAAGTAATGATTTCTATCCTTTCTGAGTGAAAAGATGTTTTAATATATACATGCTAGGACTTTAGGCTATTTTAAATATTCCATATATTTGTACATTGCTGCTATATTTAAATATGAATCATATATCAAGGACCTAAATATAAAACCTGAAACAATAAAATACATAGAAGAAAACATAGGTGCTAATCTATGGACCTTGGTCTTAGAGAAAATTTTTTGAATTTGACCTTAAAAACAAGGGAAGTGAAAGCAAAAAATAAATGAATGACACTATATCAAACTGAAAAGCTTCTGCTCAGTGAAAGAAATCATCAACAAAACAAAAAGGCAAACAACTGAGTGGGAGAAGATATTTGCAAACAACACCTCTGATAAAGGTTTAACATCCAAAATTTATAAAGAACCCACACAAGTCAACAAAAAACCCAAACAATCCAATTTAAAAAATGGGCACAGAACCTAAACAGACACTTCCCTCAAGAAGACATAAAAATAACATGTAGAACATCCAGTCAAGATGGCAGCATAGGTAAACACAGCTCACTTCCTCGCACAACCACATCAAAATTACAACTAAATTAGAACAACCATCACTCAGAACCATCAGAAATTGAGTTGAACGGGAGTCTGACAACTATGGAACTAAACCACATCCATCCAGGCTGGTAGGAGGGGCAGAGATGTGGGATGGGCTGGTCCCACATCCACATGTGATGGACAAAAATTCAGGAGGGATATCTCTGGAGCAAGAAGTCCCAACCCCAAATCAGGCCCCCCATCCCAGGATTCCAGTGCTAGGAAGATAAGTCCCCATAACTTCTGGCTTCAAAAACGAGTGGGGACTGATCAGTGAAAGAAACTTCTTGAGTCCCAAGTAGCTCCTCTTAAAGAACCCGCATATGCACTTATTCAGACTCACCCTCTCCGAGCTCTAGTGCCAGGGTAGCAGCTTGAAATGCACTAGTATCATGCAGAGAGAAACTGAAGTGTCCAGCAGCAAGGCGAGAGCTGGGGGTAGCTTTCTCCCAATCAGAAAGGTGGGCAGAGGCCATTGCCCCTTTTCTGAACCTTCCCCTCATAGAACTACATAGCTGGCAGGTGGGTTCCATCTCTGAGACTCCATTATCCTGCCTAACAGTTTGCCCCACCCTGGAGATTCCCAGAGAATCCATCCTGCCCACATTACAGGCCCACCCAAGCTGTTTTTCCATATGAATGGCTTGTGTTGGTTCCTGTTTCACAACTTCCTAAATCCTCTCAAACAAACAATAGCCAGTCACAGCGAGTCCCCACCCCACTACATCTTGCTAAATGGCCCCAGACCTGGCATTAATAACAACCAACCTAGATTTACAGCTTGGATCATCTGAGAATCTCTAAGCCCAACATGACAGCATCCATCTCAGCTTGTTTTATAGCTCCAGCAGGGTGGCCCCAGGCAAAACACAGATGGAGGCTGAACTTGGCCTGCAACACCTGGGAAACCTCAGAGCGGGCACACCCACTTGACAGCTACAGACCAAGTCAGAGCACCACCACCCTGCCCTGACACAGCTGATCCTCCATGGAGGCTAGGCATTGGTGGTCAGTGGTCAGTTCTTGCAGCTAACTGGCCTGGGTAAATATCTCCCATTCACCTGCCAACAGCAATCAAGGCTCAACTACAAGAGGAGGATGTACTCAGCCCACACTAAGGGTGCACCTCGAGTGTGCAGCTTGGGTGATAGGAGAGGCCATGCCACTAGACCCTATAGGACACCTACTATATTAGGCCATGCAACCAGAACATGGGGTAGTAACAGCTGTACCTAATACATGGAAACAAACACAGGGAGGCTTCCAAAATGAGGAGACACAGAAACATGGCCCAAATGAAACAACAGATCAAAACTCTAGAAAAAGAACTAAATAAAATGGAAATAAGCAATCCATCAGAAGCAGAGTTCAAAACACTAGTTACAAGGATGCTCAAGGAACTTAGTGAGGACCTCCATAACATGAAAAGATCCAGTTGGAAATGAAGGGTACACTAATTGAAATAAAGAACAATTTACAGGGATGAAGCTAAGATCAAATCAATGATATGGAAAATAAGAAAGTATAAAACAACCAATCGGAACAAGAAGAAAAAAGAATCCAAAAAAAATGAGGATAGTTTAAGCAGCCTCTGGGACAACTTCAAGTGTTCCAACATTCACACCAAGTGGTGACAGAAGGAGAAGAGAGCGAACAAGACATTGGAAATCTATTTGAAAAAAATAATGAAGGAAAACTTCCCTAATTTGATGAAGGAAATAGACATGCAAGTCCAAGAAGCACAGAGAGTCCCAAATAAGGTAGATAGCAAAGAGGTCCATACCAAGACACATCATAGTTAAAATGCCAAAGTTAAAGACAAAGAAAGAATCTTAAAGCAGCAAGAGAAAAGCAGTTAGTTACCTACAGGGGACTTCCCATAAAACTATCAGCTGATATCTCAAAAGAAACTTTGCAAGCTAGAAGGGACTGTCAAGAAGTATTCAAAGTGATGAAAAGCAAGGACCTACAACCTAGATTACTCTATCCAGCAAAGCTATCATTTAGAATGGAAGGGCAGATAAAGTGCTCCCCAGACAAGGCAGAACTAAAGGAGTTCACATCACCAAGCCAGTATTATATGAAATGCTAAGGGGAATTATATAAGAAAAAGAAGAAGATAAAAACAGTGAACAATAAAATGGCAATGAATTCACAACTATCAATAATTGAATCTAAATAACAAACTAAACAAACAAGCAGAAGAGGAACAGGATCATAGATGTGGAGATCATTAGGAGGGTTATCAGTTGGGATGGGGGAAGGAGAGAATGGGGGAAAAGATGCAGGGATTAAGAAGCACAAATTGTTAGGTACAAAATAGACAGGGGATGTTAAGAACAGTATAGGAAATGGAGTAGCCAAAGAACTTGCTATATACATGACCCATGGACATGAACTAAAGGGAGGATTGCTGGAGGGAATGGGGGTACCAGATAGAGGGAGGTAAAGTGGGAAAAATTGGCACAACTGAGATAACATAATCAATAAAATATAATTTAAAAACCAAAAATATACATTAATTAGCTCTTCTTTAACAGTGGGAAGCATTATAATGTTCACTTTTCTCCCTTAAATCTGTATTCTTATTCCATTCCTTCCCCCTTCTCAACATCATATATTTATATGCCTTAAAGTTTTCTATGGATGGAACCATCAAACTTCTCTACAACAAAAATATATGTATGTATTTAAATTTAAAATGTATGTTTATGTGATTACAGTCTCAAAGCATTAAAGGTTTCTTCTGCATTGAATTATAATTATTAACAGAGATTATAAAAATGTAAATATGTGACAAATTTTGATATGTAATTATGAATAGTAACATTTTACTAAAAATACATTTTAATTAGATGAGTGGAACTATTTTATAAATTAGCTTATGCTTGAGTATCTATGTTTGAGTATTATTTATTGCTAGAATGAAACAGTTTATCATAAATTATATGCCTCTTATTTTATAGATATAAGTTCTGATAAACCTTATTCACATAAATAAGCAGGTGGAAAAGAAGAAATTTTGTTGTAGCACTAACACTCAGGTCTCTGAACTCCTTCCAAGTTTTACATCAGAAATTATATAATGATATATCATTAGGAATTGTTGTTATCACTTTATCAGCCATGTGTTCTACTTCAATTGTATTGATAACAAAGAATTACTAACCACCTGGCTTATAAAAAGATTAATCAATCATTAAAGCCATTCACTTTCTCAACATTGGTATTTAGGGATCTCTTTGTTTTGTACCTCAGAAGTTTCTGCATCTTAGGTTTTACCATGAGTGCAGAAATATTTAGGATAAATGAAAGATGTGCATTTAAAAAAATTTGGTGGTTGGGGGAGTGATTATTAGAGGAAAAGTAGGAAAGAGAACCGCAAATATCTGGGCCATAGGTGTGTTCTTTGACAGATTAATTGTAGGAAACAGTCCTTTCAAATGCAAGTTGAAGATATCAAATTGATTTCTGGTAAATGACCATCTGAACACCAAAGAGAAAAGTTTTGCAACATCTCAGTTACAAGACCATTCATTTTGAACCTATTTTAGAATCATGTTCAGAGGTGTACTTTTTCAATGATCATACCACTAACCCATACCAGACCTGGGTGAGACCCAGGTTTCCCTGTACCACACACCTTTCCCAGTTCTTCTCTCTTACAGGAATTAGAGTTTTCCTTTTTTAAAACAATACTCAGTTTTTGCACTGACCAGTGTGGCTCAGTTGGTTGGGCATCAGCTTGCAAAGTGAAAGGTCACCAGTCTGATCCCCAGTTCTGGCACATACCTACATTGCAGGTTGGATCCCCGGCAGGTCAGTTGGGGTGCATACTGGAGGCAACCGCTTGACATTTCTCTCTCTCTCTCTCTCTCTCTCTCTCTCTCTCTCTCTCTCTCTCTCTCTCTCTCTCTCTCTCTCTCTCTCTGTCTCTCTCAATAAAAAACATAACCTTGGGTGAGGCTTAACAAAATAATAATAATGTGTGATTTAAATTGGCTTCCAAAGCTCCAGCAACTTCAGTCAAGATCAAAATATGAATAATCTATAGAGAGAAAGGAGAGTTAGTTTCTGAATTGTACCACATAAGCTTCTAAAATCTGCAACTTATTCTTGAAATCTGTTTATATAGAAGCTTCACACTTGAAAACTACAGAAAGAGTTTCAAGAGTGACCAATATAATATTCACAAGCAATTGGTAAGATTACATTATTTACAACCACATCCACAAAACAGAACACTCTCTTTTCTAAAAACAGAGAAATTAAAATACAAATTTGATGATTCAGTTTCAGTTCATTTAGCAAATATTTGTTAAGTCTACCATGTGCCAAGAAGATACTGACTGCTAGAGATTTTGAAATTAATTCTAAATAATTAGCTTACCGCAGGAAGGCGTGCACATGGTAAGAGCAGCAGACGCTGGGGCCAGCTCTGGCTTCACTCTTGCTCCATCCTTTCAGTTTAGGTGGGTTTACATAAGCCTCAATTTACTCTTATGGAAAATGTAAATAATAATAATAATATGGAGCTCCTAGTGTTATTGTGGGGATTGAGTAGATAGTTATATAGCAAACACTCAGGAAATTATTAGTAGTTATTATGATCACTATTTTTATTCCTCCCTTCACCCCAGAATCTGGGGTAGATGCTCAATAAATGCTACTGAGTCAACAAATAACAAATACTTTAATATGCCACTCCATCTGTAAACACAATAATTACATTATGAGCAGTTATTCTCAAAAGTATCATTTTATTTACAATATTTAGTTAATTTTAATGCTAAGTACCATTAAAAATGTTTCTCCCTCTTACTATTCCGTAATGCCATAGATCTTACTTTCAAAAGCTTTCTGTGTATTCAGACATTTCCTATCAACATTTTTAGCAGAGTAGGCTCTTTTTAAATTATGTGAAACAGCTCCAGAAATTCCACAATTTTTCTCGAAATACATAAATGTAGTGGGAAAAACATTTTGCATCTTTGAGAATTCCCAGGGGGAAATGAGAAGCCAATGCACAGTGTCTTATTTAGATGAGAGTTTAAAGGACCAAGAAGATAGAATATAGTCATGTGCCACATAATGACGTTTCTTTTCATGATGGAGTGCATATATGTCATTATATGACATATAATGATCCCTGCATATATATGGTCCCTTAAGGTTATAATGGATCTTAAAAATTCCTATCCCTTAGTGATGTCATAGCTGTGTAAGGTCATAGAGCAACATATTACTCTTGTGATTGTGGGGATGCTGGTATAAACAAACCTACTGGGCTGCCAATCATATAAAAGCATAGCACATATAATTATCTACAGGACATACTACTCGATAATGATAATAAACAACTATTGTACTCATTTATGTATTTACTATATTATACTTTTAATTATTATTTTAAAGTGTAGTTTTTCTCCTTTAAAAAAATTCTGCTGTAAAACAGTATGTTATGTTATGCTGGCAACAGCCTCAAACATCTGTTTACTGAGTCTCGATTGCATCACTTTCCCTTGTGTTTGATTTAGTTTTGCGTTGTTTTGTACAGTAACATGCTGTACAGGCTTGTAGCCTAGGAGCAACAGGCTACATCAGATAGCCTAAGCGTGTAGTAGTCTATGCCATCTAGGTTTATGTGAGTACCAACTATGATGTTTGCGCAATGACAAGATCACCTAATGACACATTTCTCGGAATATATCTGAGTCATTGAGAGATGCATAATTGTATTGTCAGAGCATGCTTTTTGTGCCAATTTGGGCTGGTATGGTGGTCTAAGGGGGCAATTCTTCCTTTTCGGATATTAATCATCCAAATACCTGGCCTTCAGGGCTTTTCTTGGGGTTCCTTTCTGTTTGCTCCACTCGCCCTGCCTCTGCTCTCGCTGCTGCTCACTCCCTCCAGAGACAACACAATGATGGTGGGAGTGTGGGGAGAAAGAGTCCCACAGTCTGTGAACATGCATTGCTTTAGCTTCTAACATACTCTTTTCATTGACCTGTACCCTATTTCTTGGTCTTAATCATTAAGTAGGGCACTGGGTTATTATAATTTGGAAACATAAATAAAGCCTAGAAACTGGAGACAGACCTCTTAATTAATTATTCTACCTGGTTCCATTAATCTAGTCCTGAGTACGCTTGAGAAAATAAATTCTAAAGTGTTCTTTAAAGTAAATGTCACTATTTCTAATTATACTTCATTTCACATGCAAAAAAAAAATGTGCTAGTACTTTAGACGATGTTGGTACTTCTCATCTCTTGTCCTGTTTGAACACTTCAGCCCAGCTACTGAGTTGTATAAACGGTAGAAGAGAATAATGAGAATAATTAGGAATTTGTTTTGTTCTCTTTCCTAGCTCTGTTTTTCATTCTCTGCATTCCTACTCCTGCCCACAAATCCAAGGCTACAGTCCTCCTCTCTGAAACATATTTTCTCCTACAAGGCACCTACTGGTTAATTTACACAGCTGTGATTCACCTTGACAGTCATATGTCTCTGACAGGTGAATACCTCCAGGCAGCCACCTGGAGACACTACGATGGTGCTATGTATCACCCTGATTGTCCAGGCATAAGTTGTGTCAGATAAAATTCTGGTTTTTTGTCCTATATCCTTAAGATATTTGTACTTTTTGTTTGTTTATTTGTTTTACATGTTTAGTTTTTCTAACCTTCTCAATGTTCCTCCAGGTATTTTATGGTCCCCATGGTTTTTCTCTTCTAGTTTGGAATACAATAATGTGTTCTCCTTATAATATATTAGTCAAAGATAATTTCTGTGGGGCCATATAAATAAAGTAAATAATGAACCCTGAAACCTGCAGTGAAAAATGTGAAAGTTATAGGAACAAAGCTAACCAAGTAGGAAGAAGTTGGCTATAGAGCTGTCTATATTCAAATAGGCAGAGTGTGTCTTTCAGATTCTCTTTCTCTATTGCATCTTCATTCTTTCCTTCCTACATGTAGCATCCCCTGGCTGCTCAGAGGCTCGGCATTTTCACGTCTCCCAATTTCTAGTCAGGAAGAAAACAATCCATGGGGGATAATCTTTAGGGTTTCTGACACATTCATTATGTTTCTGCCTGTCTTTTAAATCTGACTGACTCCCTCATTTACAGGGTGGCTACCTGGTAGCCATTATTACACAATATTAGATGACTCACCCCCAGCCATGGCTCATTGGCCCAGGAGAAAACACCTAGTCCAAATTGCTAATCAGATTCATTCTGTACACATCCTGATTCATTTTAAAACTTGAAGTTTGAGTTCGATCCAAAGCTCTCCCAAACTCCTGTCAGTACATGAGGCTCATGGCCCCAGTGACTTGTGTGTGATTTTGTTTTTTTTGTGCATGGGAGTGATGGAGGAGGATGTAATTTTATCTCATAAAAGCCCACCTTCTTCCACAATGTACCTCTGTAGCACAGATAGAGGAAGGAGCAGAAGGGAAAAGAGATCTCCTGAAGTAAAATTGTAGTGTTCACTTCTAATAGAGCTCATTGTTGCTGAAAGACGGGGTGGAGGTTCTTAAGGGATTGGAGCCTAAACAACACCAAGGGAAGGTCTTTGAGGGATCTGGTGACTCTAGGCCTGAAGCCTTCCACCACATTCCTATTTGCTTCATGCTGCTATCATCCTTGACAAGCCTGCAGCATCCAAACGTGTACACCATCTGTGGTCCCAACTCTGGGGTCTAGGAGGTGATGAGTAGGCTCACGTTCTTTACCTGTGAAGAACTGGGAATTTCAGGGGGGTGTTCATTGGCTTCTCTTTTCTGATCACGACATTTGGCCTCAATGTTTTTTCCCCCGCTTGTAGCTTGAGGAAGATTGACAAGACCAGTGCTTGCCAGTCTTGCAACCAGGGACTGAGCTGTAAGGCTTCTTTCTCCCAGACACACACCAAGTTGGAGTGGTTCAGTTGAGTTCCCCTCCTTCAACTTTGGGAAGGAGGCCAATCTGAAGACCAGAGTTTCTTATCAAATCTTGTCTCCCTGGCTGCCCCCCCCCGAAAAGAAGTACTTTTAGACATTTTCATGATACAACTTGGAAAACCAATCTAGTCTCTCCAGTCCCTGGGAATATAGGTGTCCCCAGTTAGCAAACAGTCCCTCTTTATTTCAGCTGTGAGAATTTAATAACTTTTCTCAGTATAGCACTGACCCTGCTGTGATCCCTGCATTATTCTTGTAATGTGAGGTGCAGGGCTAGTTCTCAATCAGAACTCACACCATCCTGCTGCTGTACATCTTGCTCAAGGAAGTTTCTTGCAATCAGAGTCCCAGCTATTATGCCATTAAACAAATTAATATTTAATTCCCATGTTTTAGAACTTTTCCCAGGCATATGCATTTAGTAAGGTTATTGCTTAAAGAAGTCAGTGTGAATCCCGAAGGCATGAGTCTTCCTGTTATTCTTCAAATCCTACCATACTAATGCCTTATGTGAGACTTGGCCTCCAGAGAAAGCTGACAGTTCTGTGATTTTTTCCTCCAGCAGGGCTCAGCAGCTTCTGCGTAGGAATAGGGAAACTGTGCAGTGGGGTTGCTCCAAGGCTGGAATTTTCAGGGACCATGTGGCAGAGAAGAGAATGAGCAAGTGGAGGTGCTAGTGGGAAAATGGTTAAAGTGATGAATGGTGAGGCCCCGGTCAAAGAGCATTGAGTGGTCCTCCACCTTGGCTGCTCATTGGAATCAGGGGAGCCTTTCAAAGCATTGTTGCTTGAGCCCCTCCCCCAGAGAATCTGATGTCATTGATAAACACAGCTTAGTCATCGGAGGCCTCAAAAGCTCTTTGGGTGATTCTAATATGTAGCTGAGGTTGCGAAGCATAGCTGTATGTGAGGAAAAGAAAAGAAGTTGAACAGGCGCTGACAGATTGAAAAGGGAATGCAAAGTCAAGGTATTGGAGATCGCAGATGTAGTAGAATTGAGTGGATTTGGAAGGGAGGCTGCTCCAAGAGTGGGGTGTCAGGATCGAAGGTAATAATGGGGTTCAGGTGTGGCTTAGAGTGGGCCTACTGAATTGAACTGGGGAAGGAGGCAAAATAGCTCCTAAGATGAGGCTTTTAGGCTGGGCTACCTTTATGGGTGGTTGTAATTTTCTGGGATACTGACTGGAGCCTGAGGTTGCAGAGAGAGAGAGAGAGAGAGCCTGTAAGGAGGTGTTCAAGCCCTGCTGACTGTGGTGGAGGGACATGGGAGAGAAGATCAAAAACAATAACAGGAAGGGAGTAGATGGTTGGATGACATGAGCCTCAAAGGAGGAGAGGCTTTTCATGGGGATGGAGGTGGGAGAGTGTTGGTCGGAAGTCGCAGCGGGGAGTTCAGAGGAGCTGTAACAACCCCCTCCCCCTGCAGGGAGTTTTGGAGAAGGTAGGCATACAAAAAAACTCAGTTTCCCACCTATAAGTCTTTCCCGTGTGTCTCCTTTACTACTCACATGGGAGATGGTGTCAGATCCCACAGGTTAAGCATTCAGTCCTACAATAGTGCCCCTCCCTACTTTCAGACACCAATTCAATCTGTCACCTGTACTTCTGACCCATTGATCAGCTGTAAGTCAGAAGTTCCCCTGACTCCCTACTCGGGGTCAGTTGACTTTCCAGAGCAGCTCACAGAAATCAGGGAAACACCTACTTATATTTACCACTTTAGTAAAGAATATGACAAAGGATACTGATGAATGGCCAGATGAAGACATACATAGGGCATTGTCTGTGTGGGTCCCTGGTACAGGAGCTCCTGTGTCCATGGAATTGAGGCGAGTCACCCTCCCAGTGTGAATGTGTTCACCAACCTGGAAGTTCTCTGAATCCTGTAACATTGGGATTTAATGGAGGCTTCCTTAGGTGGGCAGGATCATTTACTAATTCTATTTCTTGCCGCTCCTCTCTGGAGGATGACAAATGGGGATGAAAATTCCAAGTTTCCAATCATTCCTTGGTCTTTCTGGTGACAAGCCCCCATCCAACAGCCACCCAGGAGCCCACCCAGAGTAGCCTCAATAGAACAAGGGATGCTTCTGGTGCTCTTGTCACTTAGGAATTTACAAGGGTTTTGGGAGTTCTGTGCCAGGCACCAGGGGCAACAACCACTACATATTTTCTATTATCTCACAGCAGGGAAGTGAGCAGTCCGCCACAGGAAAGAGCTGAAGTAAGAGCGAGGTCTTGGAAAAGAGCTTGATACTTCAATATTACTGAACTTTGGTCTCCAAATGGTTGAGTAATATTTTCCACAATTGAGTGAATAGATTGTTTAGGACCCATGTCTTAAAAGAACCCATGCACCCCAATGTTCACAGCAGTACAATTTACAATAGCAAGTCTTGGAAGCAACCTAAGTGCCCATCAGTAAATTAGTGGATCAAAAAACTATGGTTCATTTACCATAGTTTTTACAATTTCATTGTGTAATGAAATGACATGTAGTATTTCATTTCATTACACAATGAAATACTACACAGCATAAAGAAAGAAGGAACTCCTACCTTTCATGACAGCATGGATGGAACTGGAGAGTATTATGCTAAGTGAAATAAGTCAGGTGATGAGACAAGTACCATATGATCTCACCTACAAGTGGAACCTAATTAGCAGAACAAACAAGGAAGCAAAATACAACAGGAGACACTGAAATAAAGAATGAACTGACAGTGACCAGAGGGGAGGGGAGAGAGGGATAACGGGGGAAAGAAGGGGAAGGGTCTTCAAGGAACATGTATAAAGGACACATAGACAAAGCCAAAGGGGGGTAGGATTGAGGGTGGGAGGTGTGGGTGGGTGAGGTGGGGAGGAGTGGAGAGGAATTGAGACATCTGTGCTTGAACAATAATAAAAAAAAAACAGCAGAGAAGATCTGTGGCTTGGCTTATGCTGAGCGAGGGTCACAAATTGGATAAACCCAGGCTGAGTTTGTCTAGATGGCACAGAGTATGAGGGGAAGAATTCAATCTGAATGTTTCTGTGCAAAGAATGTTTTTATGCAGAGATGTTTTCTCCAGTTTACCTCAGGTCCCACCTTTGGGCTAAAAACAAAGATGCTTTATACATTTGGAAAATTTTTATTTACTTAAAAAAATTTCAACTACAGTTGACCTTCACTATTATTTTATATTAGTTCAGGTGTAGAGCATAGTTGTTAGACATTTGTATAATTACAAAGTGATACCCCCATAAGGCTAGTACCCACCTGGCACCCTACCTAGTTATTACAATATCATTGACTATGTTCCCTATGCTGCACTTTACATCCTGTGACTGTTTTGGAACTACCAATTTTACTTCTTTTTTTTTCATAAGCACTTAAATTTTTTTTATTGTTCAGTTATAGTTGTCCCCATTTTCCCCCCAATCAATTCGTACTCCATAATCCTTTCACCTTTATCACCCATCTCCCACTTCCCCCTTCCCTCTGGAAATGATCAGTTTGTTCTATCTATGAGTCTATTTCTATTTCATTCGTTCATTTCTTTTGCTCTTTAGATTCCACATGTAAGTGAAATCATATGGCATTTGTCTTCCTCTGACTGACTTATTTCAATTAACATAATACCCTCAGGTCCATCCATGATGCTTAATACATTTATATTACCTGCTTGGCCTCAAAACTTGTTTCCTTAATTTTTTTATTGTGAAGATTTTCAAAATACAAAAGGGAAGAGAATGGTGTAATGAATGTCCATCTCCCCATATACCATCACTCAGACCTGAAGCCTTCTGATGCTGGGATCCCTAGGGAGATAAAAAATAAAAGGGGGGGGGGCGCAGCACAACCCATTTCTTTGCAGAAGTGCTTTCCTGGTGTGGCATGGTCCCCTCTCTCTCCCACCCTGACTTACTAGTTGTCTTTTGTGTCTCTATGGAAGCATCATCTTTTTATACACTTTTTCTCATAATCTTTCAGTGCATGCTTATTGTGCCCCTTAAGTGTGCCAGCCCCCTTGTAGGCACTGGAGTTAGAGCAGAGAGCAAAACAAACAAGGTCCTTGTCCTTAGAAGACTTATAGCACCTGATGGAGGAGACAGGCAGGAGACAATACATAAGTAAATAAGCCGCGTGACGGGCTATGAAACACAAAAGCAAAGCTGTTTGACTGAGTGTCTAGTGAAGGTGTAGAGAATGGGAAGGTTGCATGGGTGGGGCACTTTAGGTATCAGGATGGCCTCCCTGAAAGGGTGACATTTGATCTGAGACATACATGAATGGCAAGAAGGTACCACCATGTGAAGATCTATGGGGTACCATACTCCAGGCAGAAGTGATAGCCAGTGCAAAGACCCTGAGGTGGGAATGAGCTCAGGGGCTGTTTGAAGAACAGAAAGAGGTGAGCAGGATGGAGATATTTCCCAGGGGGTCCTTAGAGCACCTTTGCCCTCCTTAACATGGCTTGTCTCTGTGTCTTCGCAGCACCCTCTGCAACATCTGTTGTAGCACTTAATTCCTTAGGACTTGTCCATCTTCCTTGTGGTCCAGGGGCTCAACAAAGGCAGGGCATTGTCATTTTTATCTCCCAGCCCTTAGCTTCATGTCTGGCACATAGAAGATGCTCAATAAATATTTGAGGCATAAATGTGTCCATATAGAAAAAAGAAGATGGGAATCTGGGAATTTGGGTTTTAGACTCAAATTTGAAAGTAACAAGCAAATCCCCAAAATTTTGGCTTCTAAAATTTTCTTTACATGTAGGAGAAAGGAAGATGATGAATTTTTTGAAGCTATTCAAGTTTCCTTCTTTCTAGCCAAGGTCTCCAAACATGCAATCATTTTCTCATTCATTAAATATTTGCTGTGTTCTTCCTGTATCCAAGGCATCATTCTAGGCACTTGGATATGAAAATAGAAAAAGTCAAGTCCCTCACCTTGAGGAGCTTGTATTCTAGTTTGTGGGGAGATGATGGAAAAACAAATATTTTAGGATATGTATGACAAGTGGTGACTCAGTGGAGAAAAATAATCAGAATAACGGGGATATAGTGTCAAAGAAGAGAGCATTGCAATTTTACATGGGGTTGCAAGGGAAAACGAGTCATTTTTGGTCCTCTGGGAATCAGATGTCAAGAAAGACACAGAAGCACAAGATGCGACAGTGTGGGAAGTACCTGTGGAAGTTAAAGGGGTGAGGGACCAGGAGCAGTCAGGCAGTGCCTCAGACCACAGTGCAGGCCTGACACCTGTGAAAGGAGAGGGGCAGGAGGTAGGACTGGGCAGAGGTAGAAGTTGAATTGCAATGAAGATGCAAAAATACCTTGGCCAACCCAGGGGTGAGCTCTGAAGAGAATACTGCCTGTCAAGTTGTCCTTTGTTAAATCAAAATGCCAGGGTTTTATATCCTTGCTTTGCTCAGGCACCAGGTGAAGGCTGGACTAGGAGATGTATGACCTTGAACAAAGAGGTTCTGTGCAGCTGTGACACTGAAGGAGCTGGACACTGTGATCTTATGGCCCACAGCTGAGTGGTCCATCCTTCCTTGAAGGGGCATCTCGGCAGCATAATTCATGCTCTATTTAGTTTTAAAAAGAATCACCCAGGATACTTTATGGAGAATAGATCTGAGGAAGGGTAGGGAGGGAGCATGGAGGCTGGTAGAGACACTTATTGTGCTATAATCTAGGAGTGAGATGATGCTGGGTTGGTCCAGGGAGATAATGGTAGAAAAGAAGTGAAAAGAGGTTAGATTTTTGGATGCATTTTGAAGGTAGACCTTACAGGCTTTGTTGATGGATTGAAAGCGGGTGTGAGAGAAAGAGAAGAGTCAAGATGGACTTCAAGATTTTGATTTGAGCACCCGGAAGGTGGGAGCTGCTGTACTGTAAGATAGGAAATCCCGTGGGAGGCGTGAGTTGAGACAGGGAAAATCAGAACCTTGCCTTCAGAGTCAAGCTGGGCTGCCGCTAGGTGTGAAAGGCTTATATGGAACACCTAATATAAATAATTAGATTTATGAAATGTATTTGATTAAAAATGTATTTAAAAATTCATGAGTCCAAATGAGGCTAGGAAAAGGTACTTCTGTATTTGTTCCTTGTCCAGTTGGTGCATGTGAAGATTACCAGCTCTTCTTGTTCTTTATTGTCAAACATGCAACTTTTGTATCTTCCACTGAGAGAACAAGAGAGAGCTGCTATTATTACTCTCAATGCCAGGGTTCTTTGGAAACTGTATTGAAACAATATAGATTTTTGTTTCTGGAGCTCCCCAATAGCAGTCATTTAATGCTGGTGACGTCAGTGCCCGTGACACTACATCATTCATGGTGCGGCGCGTGAATAGTGGTCCTCACAGCTCTCAGAGGTGACTACTGTGCTTTGTGGATGACAACTGCAGTGCACATCTCACCCAGAACATGTGGGAACATGTGACTGATAACTTTTTATGACAAGTTTCTGACAAATTTGCTATTGGGAGTTTTATAGTGGAAATGCAGAGGAGGGCATCTCCCAACCATGTTGGGAGGTCATAAATAGCACTTTCCTGGAGTGTGATCTCTTTCGACGTGGACTGTGTTGCTGCCTTCCACATATCTCCGCCAGGAGGCAGCAGTAGAAGAAAGACGTTCCGTTCACCGAAGGAATGCTCATCCCTCTTCCTGCACGATACAATACCAGCCTGGGAGACCAGGACAGCACCGTATTCATGAGAGATCCGAGGACAGTGATGGGAATAGCCTGTTGATATTGTGGAGCAATGTCTGGAAAACCCTCTGAGGATCAGGCACAGCCACCCCTAGGCCAACGTGTGACAGCCTGTGCAGGAGTGGGGTGACCACCATGTGGTGGTCGTGGTAGTGGGGTGGCAGGGAGTGGCGGTGTCTTGGGAGGGGTACACAGGGTAAAGAACACCTATTGCCACCCCAGCTGTCCTTGAGTCTGTGGTCCTTGGGCAGCACTGATGTTGGAGCCCCCACAGGTGAGAGCCAATGCAGGGCCCTCTTTGGCTGCTCAAGGGAAGAGCTGGCAGTGGGCCTTCAGTGGCCAAGAGCTCTGAGCGTGTTCTGTGTCTGACATGACTCATTCAAAATCAGAGTGTCAGCACTCTACTGGGCAGCCCAATCTCACCTGATTCTGGGACAAAAACACAGCACCTGCCAGTGGTGGGGGCTTCTTGTCACCAGGAGGCCCTCCTGGAATTGGGGCCGACAAGAGTCCCAGGGCTTTTTGTGGTGCTTGGTCAAATCCAGAAGTGAGGTGGAAGTGGGAGACATGTGAAGGGCATGTACAGGGTCACTGACCACCCAGATGGGAAGAAACCAGGACCAGGTCCCATGCTGATCTGTCCAGGCTCAAGGCTCCCCTCCCAGGTGGCACAGCTGGCCCTGACCAACCCTAGCCACTAGAGAGGGTCTTAAACATTTTGAGGCAGGAAGCTGCTGACCAGAACCCACACAGGACCAGGTCCAGATTTAGGGCGCTCTGCCTGGATATCCATGGGAAGGGGTTCAGGGCCCAGGACAGGGACTAGCTTGGGTCTAAAGGGCAGGCTGATATCAAGTGCACATATTTGGGAATGGTCTAGGCCAGAGATATGAATCTGGGAGTCACCAAGTTTCTGAGACTGGCTTTACGGAAGGAAAAGTTTCTGAGGTTTCTAGCTTCCAAACTCCACCACTTTATTAACAAATATGAGAATGCAGTTTTCTCCCTTCCTGGGTAGATGAAGACATCTAAACAAGAATTACCTACTTGATGATTTCTACAACTTCCAAAGCTTGTGCAAACCTACAAAGAACTCTGAGTCCTGAAAATAGAAACAGTTCATAATATTAAAACCACAGACTCAAATCTCCCTAGGAAGCAGCACCTGTGGGGAGAAGGACGTTTTCATTCCCAGTGCCAGGGAAGTGTAGGCTAATAACATTTTCCCTGTCCCCCGAACAGTGTTATTTGTTTTAGTCTTCAGTCTGTTTTACCGGGGGAATAATTAATTAACAATTAAGTCTGCTGGAAACATACCACCAAGTGGCACACAGTAAATATTTGTTGACAATGATGAGGCTATTGCTTATTATTCCTTCAAATTAGAAACATAAACTGGAGATTTTTAAGCAAGGCATTAGAGATTCATATTCTCACAAATGAGAAAACTGAAGGTCAGAGAAGTGAAGTGATTTATCCAATGTTGCACAGTAAGGGACGGGCAAAGCTAGAACTTGCACCTCAAATTCTGATTCTAAACTTATTCGTTGCAAAAAATAAAACATTTATTCACTGCCATTTCTACTACATTGCACTAGTGTTTGGGGGAAATGGCTGAATTCCACTAAGCCAAATCATATGGTAAGACATTAACCTTTCCAAAGAACAGTAAGATCTCATTAAGTCAAAATAATTGGAAGAATGGCCAGACTGAATTGGAGGAAAAATTTGAAATATTTTCAAAGATATTCAGCTATTTCCTTTCAAGGTCATGTAGGAAATTGGAACAAATAACCACATAATGGGGCCAAGCAGAGGTCTCACTGAACCTGCCTAAAGGAACAAACAGGAATAATTTACAAATGGTACATTAACAATTTGCAGATAAGTGATGACTGCAGAAAAAAAATTAGGCATTTGGGGAAATATTTTTTTTTATTTGTGCTAAAAACATTTTATTAAGCTAAACGTTCCTCTTGAGAACTCACTTTATATAGAAATTTATGTAGGGAACTTTACCAAATATGTCAGTTAAACCATGAGTTAAAATTATTGTGTGTTTGACTTAGTAGCATTTAAATTAACCTGTTTTGGTTTTGCAGTCCTCGAGTTGTTTGGCATTATTTCTATAGCTCACAGCAGCACAAGCGATGGTATCTCTCTCTCTCTCTCACTTTTTATCCCTTAATGTTTCATCTATCCAAGGCTAACAGAATGCTTCCAGCAGCTTGAGAACTGGAAGCATTTTCTAGCTCTTCCTTTTCCTCATCACACTCCCACCAATTTTCGCCAAATGACCTTGCCCTTCCTACCACCATCTGTGAGAAGTCTTTGTATTTGGCTGCCCTTCAGTAATTTTCTGTTCAAATATTAAACATTCATTTGTTCCTGGAGATGTTCAGAAAGACTGGGTCTTGTTATCTCTGACCCGTGTTCTTTATTTAACACACTCACTATCAGACATACTACCCTCCTGAAGCGGTTTAGCGCTCCTCCATTTTTCTCTCTTCAAATTAACTTCTTCTTCCTTTATTGTGTAGGAACCAACGTTGTCTACCTGGCAGGAAACACATGGAAAGTTCCAGACTGGCCAAAGGTATGTTACTATGTCTAACAGAGAAGCTGTGTGGGAAAAGTCTGTATAATGCTCGCAGCCAACCAATGTGCTCAAAGCTGGGAAAAAGAGGAGAACTGGGGACCTTGAGGATATGGTTGAGGATATACACAGTTTTCCTTGATGGGTGAGTTGTCACGAATATGATTCAAAGATCTACATATCTTAGGAGAAAGCTGACCAGAACAAAAAAAGAGGGTTCCAGATAGTTCTGCCATTTAGTGTTGCAGTTCATTCTGAGGAAGTAACAGGTTCAAAGCAAAATAGAGCTCCTCAGGCATTCCCTGCTGGTGACTTGCTGCCCCCCTCTGGAAAAGTTGGGAACTGAACCTTTTGATCCCGTTCTGTTTAGATTGTTTTATTATGGATCTGCATTGGCATGATTCCCTTACCAGAAGGTGCTTTGCTGCAATGTAAAGAAGTGTCAGGCTGTAAATTGCAAATGGTTTATTCAGTGAGTTTACACTGACTCAGAGTAATGCAAGGATCTTTATTTCATGGGCAGAGGGTAAAGTCAGTTTTCTGATTCATCTGTTTCACTCCCACTCTTCTACCTAAAATCCAACTAAAGCAAACTTGGACCAGTAAGAAGTCTTTCCTGACTTGGCACCCTGCCTTACTTAGTAAGCTTATACTTAAAATAGAGAGTTTGGACTCTTGATCTCTAAGGTCCCTCTGACTCTGATTCCATAAAAATATATGTACCAGTGAGATATGTCTAACAAAAAGAAAGTCTTAGGCATTAAACAACTCTTCCCTTTTAATGAATAAGATTTCTGAAGTAAAATGAATTCACTTGGTGGATAGGCTGATTTTTTTCAATTTTTTTATTGTTTATGCTATTACAATTGTACCAAGTTTCCCTCCTTGCCCCCCTCCCCCCAGCCACCCACTTCCCACAGTCAATCCCTACACTGTTGTTCATGCCCATGAGTCATTCATACATGTTCTTTGTCTAATCCCTTAGCTTTCTTTCAATTAGTCCCAATCTCCCCTCTCCCCTTTTACAGCTATCAGTCTGTTCCTTGTTTCTGTGCTTCTGATCCTCTTTTGTTTATTAGCTTATTTTTTCTTTTTTGAATATATTTTATTGATTATACTATTACAGTCATTACAGTTGTCCTGTTTTTTCTCCCCTTTATTCCCCTCTGCCCTGCACACCCCCTCCCACCCACATCCCACCCCCCACCTTAGTTCATGTCCTTGGGTCGTACATATGTTTTTGGCTTCTCCATTTCCTATACTATTCTTAACCTCCCCCTGTCTATTTTGTACCTTCCATTAATGATACTTATTCCCTGTACCTTTTCCCCCATTTCCCCTTCCCTGCTGATAACGCTCCATGTGATCTACATTTCTATGATTCTGTTCCTGTTCTACTTGTTTGCTTAGTTTGTTTTTGTTTTTCTTTTAGGTTCGGTTTTTAATAATTGTGAGTTTGTTGTTATTTACTGTTCATATTTTTTGATCATCTTCTTTTTCTTAGGTAAGTCCCTTTAACATTTCATATAATAAGGGTTTGGTGATGATGAACTCCTTGAACTTGACCTTATCTGGGAAACACTTTATCTGCCCTTCCATTCTAATGATAACTTTGCTGGATAGAGCAATCTTGGATGTAGGTTCTTGCCTTTCATGACTTGGAATACTTCTCCCCAGCCCCTTCTTACCTACAAGCCTTCTTTGGAGGACTCAGCTGATTATCAGCTGAGTCTCCTTTGTAGGTAACTGTCTCCTTTTCTTTTGCTGCTTTTAAGATTCTCTCCTTATCTTTCATCTTGGGTAATGTAATTCTGATGTGCCTTGGTGTGTGCTTCCTTTGATCCAGCTTTTTTGGGACTCCCTGAGCTTCCTGGACTTCCTGGAAGTCTATTTCCTTTACTAGATTGGGGAAGTTTTCCTTCATTATGTTTTCAAATAAGTTTTCAATTTCTTGCTATTCCTCTATGATTTCAATTCCTTGCTAAATCATTCCATGCATGATTTGCATGCTGGAACAGTTAAGTTTGTCCCGGAGGTTCCTAAGCCTCTCCTCATTTTTTTTTTTTTTTAATTCTTGTTTCTTCATTCTGTTCTGGTTGAATGTTTCTTTCTTCCTTCTGCTCCAAACCATTGATTTGAGTCCAGCTTTCTTTCTTGTCACTGTTGGTTCCCTGTACATTTCCCTTTATTTCACTTTTCATAGCCTTCACTTTTTCCTCTATTTTGTGACCATACTCAGCCATTTCTGTGAGCATCCCGATTACCAGTGTTTTGATCTCTGTAGCTGATAGGTTGGCTGTCTCTTCGTTGCTTAGTTGTATTTTTTCCTGGAGCTTTGATCTGTTCTTTTATTTGGGCCTTTCTTTTTTTGTCTCGGCCCACCTGTTACATAGTAAGGAACCTTAGGTATTCACCAGGGTGGGGCAACCCAAGTCACTGTGTTGTGACACCGTCAGTGGGGGAGGTTTCCAAGAGGGAACAATCCCTCTTGCTCAGCTCTCTGCTTGCTTTCAGTCACTTCAGATACTACCCACAAGCAAACTGGGCCCTTCTGGTGCTGATTCCCAGGTGGGTGGTTTTGTGTACATTCTAGGACCCCGTGGGTCTCTCCAATGAACTCTCCTGTGAAGCTGGGGGTTTCTCCTGCTGCCACAACCCCCACAGGTTTTTACAGCCAGAGGTTTTGAGGCTTTATTTCCTCACCCTGGAACCCTGGGTTGCACGGTCTATCTGCTCCCCAGTTGTTTCTCTTGTTTTATCTGCATGCAAATGTGGAACCACCAGCCACTGCCTTGCCATGCATCCTCTCTCCCTGGCTGCCTATCTCTGCCCCTCCTACTGGCCTGATGAATATTTCTTCCTCAACTCTGTGGTTGTCAGACTTCCATACATTTCAATTTTTTGTCAGTTCTGGTTGTTTTTTCTTTTTAAATTTGTTGTTGTCCTTCTTTTGATTGTGCGAGGAGGCAAAGTGTATCTACCTACCCCTCTAACTTGACTGAAAGTGGCCCACCATGTCTTGTATGGGGTTGTACCAGTGCTGATATAACAAAGCAAAACAACATAGAAAACAAAACGCACACAAGAAAAAACACCCCAAACAAATACAGCAAAATCAATGATAAAAGAGCAAGAATAATAAAAGTGTAAAGAGAAATAGAATATTATAAGAAAAAAAGAATATGATAAGACCAAAGGAAAGAAATGATTGTGAGAGGATAAAGAGGAGAAACAATAAGAGTAAGGAAAAGAAACAAGTAATCACCACAAAAAACAAAGACAGGGAAAAAAGAAAATTTAAAAAAAATAAGAAAAGGAAGGAAGAAGGCAAAATGGAGTAACAAAAGAGTAAGATACAAGATTTGCAAGTACAAAGTAGAGAAAAATAAGAATAAAATTGAAGAAAAATGATATAGAGATATGCAAAAGAAAAATAATGAGAAAGAATGAAGTGAAATTCATCTCAGCATAGCATAGCGCTTGCCTGCTGGGTTCTCCCTCTGGGAACAACTCTGACGTTGTGTAGAGTTGGTGCAACCCAATGTCAAATGCTGCCCAGTCTAGCTCTAAACAGCCTATTCAAAGCTATAAGCGATTCACAGTTTGTGGCTGTCTCCTTCAGGCTTGGCTGCATCTGGGATGGGCCTTCCTGCTCTGTAAGTCTGGCTTTTTATCAGTGCTGGGCCCAGGGATTGGTCAACTAACAGCTGAAGGCACTGCTGGAACCACCTCCACCTGCTTCTGCCTTCAGTCCTGCCATTAGTCTTAGTCTAGCCACTGACCCATCTGTTTCTGAGAGGGCTTCTGATGGAATCTGAAGGATGGGACCCCTGGATCTCCTATGAGAAGTGTCTTTCAGACTTCACAGAAGATGGTGAGCATGTTCACAGTCTGAGTTTGTCCCCCATTATTCCATGAACTTGACAGGGCTTTGCCCTAGTAGGATAGTGGATGGGGCCTCCAGATCCCAGAGTTTGGGCCTGTGGGAAACCAGATGGTATTCCTCTCTGGTGAGGGGGAAGTGCCAGCCTGGTTCCAGGGGAAGTGTATGGAATGGCTATGCCCTAAAGCCAGTCTTTATCACCCCTGACTCTGCCTGTGTTGATGTTTCCTCAGCAAGGGATAAGATGCAGGTTGGGGGAAAGTAAGAAAGAAATAAAAATTTAAAAATAAAAAAATGTAAAAAAAAAAAAAGGTTGCGGGTGGGGCAGACAGGATTCCAGTGGGTGTAGCAGGACCTCCGGTCAAGATGGCAGCATAGGCAGACATAGCTTGCCTCTTCACACAACCACATCAAAATTATAGTGGGTGTGGCAAGTAAGATTCCGGAGGATGGAGCTAGAAGCCTTCTCAATGCTAGAGCAAGTGGTTTCCCACAGGGTGGAGTAATTGTTTTCCCCTGGGAGGAGATGGCTCTTCTCAAGAAAAATGGCTGCTGGGGTAAGGTGTCATATCCCGGCATGGGGGACCCAGCAGCCACTCCCTCACACCTCTCCCCCAAGCCTGCCACTCCAGACTCTCCGCCAGTGGCTCCAGACTGTGCTGCCCTCCCTTTGCCTGAGCCCAAGGTGAGTGGCTCAGAATGTAAAAACCTGTGAGTTTGCCCTTTAGAACAAAAGACAGGAAAAAAAGAAAAAAGTGGCTGTCTCCAGCAAGTTCCATCTTTCTCCAGAGGGTAAAACAAAACAAAACAAACAAACAAACAAAAAAAAACATGGCTTTTCACCACTGGATGCTGTCTAGGTGGGTGATTCCAACACTGGTGCTCCATGCTTGGGAGCCCAGTCTGAGGTCCAGGCTTCACTCCTCACTGGGGAAAGCTCCCACAGCTGTGCAGCTTGGCCCGCATCCATGAGAGTGGTGCTGGGCCTTTTCACATCCCTGCCCTTTCTACTGGTGGCTTCTGCCCCTCCTGGGTTAAGTATCTCCTCTTCAGGGAGTCATCAGTTGTTTATTTCGGGTGGATGTTCCCCTCCTTATTTTCACCTTGATTCTGGGAGGCTGTGCGAGATAAGTCTCCTACTCCACTGCCATCTTGCCACTACTCTGTTCTCAATTTCAATTTATTTTCAAAATATAAAATATGCCACTAGGAGGCAGTGTTGACATATAGTTTTTCAAGCACATCTTCAATATAATTCCTTTAGAAGAAAATGAGAGTCATTTGTAATTGTGTTGACAATAAAAATTTTTTTAATTAAAAAAGTAAGAATGATTTGATTTTACAATGTCTTGTGTGGCAATAAAGTTCTGAAAAGCATATCAAAGGGGCAAGCATCTTATACAGGAATACAACAGTAAATCAAATAAAAGTGTCTACCATCTATGAATGGAAGCATTCATATTGAATCTGATTTGAGGGTCAACATGATACATAGCAATTTTGTAAAGAAAAAAGTGTCATTTATTCTTTTCTAATTTCATCTTCGTCATGTGCAGCCTCTGAGAGTTGTGCTGCTCTGGCCCCATTCCTGTGCATTGGGGAATGAAGGGTGGATTGCTAATTATCTTTGTAAGAAAATTCTGGAAATTTCCTTTAAAATACTGTCTTCTCCTTTAAAACTCTAGCATACTTGTGAAGAAGGAAGATAGTATTGTTTTTTCAATTGGTGGATAAACTGAGGTATAGAGATTCCATATAGGACTTAGCAAATTATAGAATGAAAATTAAAATCTAATACAACCAAGATAGTCTCATTGTTCTTATGTTTTTAATAGAAGAAGAAATTATAATTTCAAAAAAGCTAACCAATCCGAGGATGTTTAGAAAGCAATGTGAATTCTTTCCTAATGCATGAAGAATAGCAATGTTCACTCTGATGGTCTTGCATCTCCAGGCTTGACCTCCCATGAGAGAGTAGGTATTATCAGGTAAAAATATATTTCTCAATCTAGCGAACCTGGATAGAGTTGGGAGAATTTGTTTTTTTAAACTACCAAAGTAACACACACTTGTTGCCCCTCAGACTGACTTACTGGAGGCATTTAGGTGGATTCAGTTTTGAGTAGAATGGAGAGGGTCTGGATACCAGTCCCTTCTCACCCCGCCCCTATTGGTTGGCATGTTTCTTAGCGGTAGAAATAGACCAGGGAATGGAGAACAGCTCTGGAACTCTGAGAGCAGGACTCTGGGCTTTGGATACTTATTAACAGATCCCATATTACTGATCTAAAAATAAACTTCAAGAAGTGGGAAAGTCCCCATAGCTGAAGTGTCCCATAGCAGTGTTTTTCAAACTGTGAGCCGAAACTCATTAATAGGTCGTAAAATCAGTTTGAAGGATCTCAACCAGCATGTTTTATTACTAAAATAAGATGGAATACAAAATATCAAAATAGATCACATATTTTATTTCAGTGGTTGCATATGTGCTTTATTGGGTCATTATGTAAATTGCATTTCTTGCTAAGGGTCACATTCAAAGGAGCTTGGAAGTCACTTCCCTGTATCACTTTATCTGTCCCTGTCTGGTTTCTGAGCCATTTGACAGTTCATGTCTAATCCTCCTTACTAGCCTGCAAACTTCTTGAAGTGGGATTAGCTTCCAAATTACTTTTCCTTGGCCACAGCAATATCCTTAATACCTTATTCATGGTGGGTGCTTAGCAAACCTGCTTAAGATTTACTTTGTACTTATTTTGCTTCTGAGGAAACTTCTAAAACATACTTTTAAAACTTTCAGGTCCTATTTGTAATTCTATTTTGTTCAGCTCATACAGATTTTATGTGTAGGCTGGTGTTAATATGAGCATTGTTATTTTAACCATCTTTTCCTTATTTCTAAGGAGTGTGGCCCAAGTGTAGAAGAATCCACAAAATTGGGTTCCACTGAGGTTACTACGCAGATTTGAATTTCTGCTTTTCAAAGAGCTCTTTCAGTTGCTGCTCACTTGTGGCTTCCTTCTGCTGCATCAGCTCCCTTGTTCCTTTGGTCACTCCCCAGGCATCCGGCTTTGACAGTGAAGGGTTGTATGGCCTTCCTGACGCTATCCGAAGATTCTCCCAGTATTCCTTCCTCGCCCTGGGTGAGCAAGACACATATTAGACTCCCCCCGAGTGTCGATCCCTGTGTCCCTGAACTGGAGTACTTCCATAGCGCCATCTTTGCACTCTTGAGACTGTGTCCATTAAAACACATTTGTTATTCCATACTAAATCTTTTCCCCTCAGAATCTGTAGGTCTAAAATTTCTTTCAACTTTTTTTTTTTTGAAGATTTTATTTATTTATCTTTAGAGGGGAAGGGAAGGAGAGAGGGAGACAAATATCAATGTATGGTTGCCCCTCGTGCATCCCCTGCTGGGAACTGGTCTGCATCCCAGGTATATGCCCTGACTGGGAATCGAACCACGATCCTTTGGTTCACAGGCCTGTGCTCAATCCACTGAGCTACACCAGCCAAGGCTCAACTTCTTATTTTTAACATATGCATAGGGATCAAAAGTTAAGGATTAGAATAGGGACATTTTCTATCCAATGGACCCTACCTCCCCATCCTCACTTTCTGGCAATCTATGCATGAACCAGCTGAGCCCACGTTTACTGTTCTCCCCCAAACCATATCACTTCTGCACCATGGATCCTGCCTCCTTCTCCTTTCTTTCTCTGCTGGCTCCTCTAGTCCAAGCCTCATCACATCTGATATTCTAGCAAAGGCTTCCTCACAGGTTCCCCTGTCTGAAGGCTGTTAAACCTTGCTAACTTGCAGATCTTGTCCTGGACCACTGGTGACCCTCCAGGCTCTCATCATTGCTTTGGGGATGAGTTCACACTCAGCTAGTGAGCGTAAATAAAAAGTTGCCTCCTCTTCTTGGCTTGTGTCTTCTATCAAATTCTGTCTTTGATATTCTTAAGCTTCTAGTTTCTCAATATGCCATTCTCCACTGGAATGTAAACTTTGAGGGCAAAGACCTTTTCTATCTTATTCACCACTCTCTTCCCAGCTCCAAGAATTGTACTTGGCACAGAATAGGCACTTAATTAATATTTGTTATACTTAAGTTATACTTAAATCTTAAACAATTAATTGATTCAATGTTAGTGTCCACCACATGGATGGTGCTTTCTTAGAGCATGAAATCATATTTCATTGCAACTTATGTTATTTACATTGTATATTCCTAAAGCCTTCTTTAGAAATCACTCCATAAGGTTGTTTTACAAACATCTCTGAGACAATTTAAGGAGGATAATGGACTCTTTCCCATCACACAGCAAGTTAGCTGTAGTCTTTATAATGACCTCACTTGGGCATGTTCATAATCTACATGAGTTTGGTTTGGCAAATAGACTTTAAAGATGCCTACCTGGCTCTAATCCACGGTTTGGTGTGCATGTCCAATCCACTTCCCCAGCTGCCATGCTTTTCTGAGGCTGGTGGCAAAAAGCCCCTTTCTGGGGCCAGCTCCTCTGCAATGGCCCTGATGTGGTAGGGCTCGAATCCACAGCACCCACCTATGTACCTGACCCCCAGGTTGTAGGCCTCTCTGGCGTATTTCTGAATGTCCCACCTGGTTGTAACTCTGGGCTCCAGTCCTGCAATAAATGGCATTATGCTCAATTTCTTTAAAAAAATATTTAAAATGGACAACTATAATTAAGTACATAATCTTGAATAAGTGAGCTAAGTAATTTGTCCATATTTAATTCTTAACTGGTCAAAGCTGTTAGCTATTTTGTGTCTATATATCCAGTTTCAACTGCTGTGATAGCCAGCCTTTAAGATGAACCCTGCGCTCTGACATCCTCATCCTTGTGTAGCCCTCTCCTGCATGGTCAGGTTGGTCTGCAAGACCAATATAATATGGCAGAAGGGGTGGTTCCTGAAGGAAACAGGGTAAGGTATGAAGACCTTAGAATGGAATAGAAGGCTGGCCATGCTCCAGCCCCGCTGACATCTCTGGGCTTGATTTTCAAGGTAGACTTGCCCCCATTTCCAAAACATGCTAAGGGACTTTCCTCTCTGCCTAGGCTGCAGGCGTACCCTGACTTCATCTGCTTGGTCTCTTCATTCCAATTTGCCATACACTAACCCAGTGATGGTATCTTCTCTCCACCCTCAAACCCTGGAGTATCTGAGCAACATTAAAAATAAGAGAAAAGGATCTTGGAAGTAACTGGTTCTAACCATCTTATTATTCTGATGAGAAAATTAAGATCTGGAGGAGCTAGGGAATTTTGCAAAGGTTACACAACTCAGCAACAGGGCTGGAACCAGAACAAAAATCTTTGCTGATCCCGCCCATGAGGGCATTCTTTTTACCAACTGACACACCCAGCTAACTGGTTGTCTAGCTAGGTGTTGATTCAATTTTGATTTTACATTTAAGTTCAGAGGTCTTTTTTGCTTGCTGGTCCCTTCTTTTCCTTCTATTACTGTCTAATACCAAGGGATTTGTGGCTGCAGGGAGAAAATCTGAGCCTAAAGAGATAGGAAAACTTTGCTTACTGTGATAAAACTCTCTGACAATAGATTTATTGGGAATTTGTCAAACATAAAGACATTGAGACAGTATATACAATAGAATGTCTGTCTTACCAAAGGGGAATTCTGGCAGATCGATAAATCCCTGTTTGCCGCAGTCGGGAGTGTGGTAGGCCAAGGGCTGACTCATCAGGTGGGCTTTCAACCCGGCAGCCTGCAGGCCTTCTTTCATGAGCTTCACTGTTTGCAGACTGATTGTGGGGTCAAAATGGCAGTTCACACCAATGATGGAAGCTCCTGCAGGTGAGCAGAACGTTTTAGCTTTAGGGGTTTACGAGAGTACCAGGAGGCCCAACTCTCCTCTCTTAATCAGGGAGCTTTTATTTGGAACAGTGAATTTGGAAGTATAGCATTTGATCCTTACTCCCTGGAAATCTATGTTACCTTTGGGCAAGAATGATTGCTAACAGGCAGCAAGTACTCTCTGTGACAAGTACTTTGAAGAGCCTGGTATAATTGAAGTGTCATTTATGCACACTTGGCTGTCCATCTTTTTTCAAGGAAATCATTATTAGAGTTTTTTCAAACTTCAAACTTTAGTAGTCAATTTTTCAATCTTTGACATTATATTGCAAGCACAATAATTATTTAGCACTTCCAGCTGCTAGATTGCACCCGTGGTTGCCATACCGCTCATTTGAGGAATAAATCAATGTTCCCTTTCATCAGGCCAATTTAATAATGTCACTAAATCCAGATTCCAGGAGCAGCATTGCTGACACCACAAGCTGTGCACCCAATGTTCAGGGACAAGCGTCTCAGTGGTCCTCACTGGGCTGGGTCTGCAGTTTGCTCCTCATTCTTCTTCTAATCAGGCTTCCCTCCTGGTTAGTCCTCTGAATTAGCTTTTGTAGGGGCACCCGTGGCCTCAGTCTTGCCAAATCCAGTAACTGCTTCCCGTTCTCATTTTGCTCTACCTCTTGGCAGTGTTTGGTCTGTTGGACCCCTCCCTCCCTCATCAACACTCCCTTTCTCTTAGTTTCTGAGAACTCTCATACTCCCTGAGTGTTGCTACTGCCTCTCTGGACACATCTTGGGGGTGTTACAGGCCCACCCCTCCTCAAGCCTGAGCTTTTCAATCCTGCAGTGTCCCAGGATCCCACTGAGCCATTTTCTGCTCTTCACTCGCACCCTCTTTTCAATACCAATCTATATCCAGAACTCTCCTAAATGCCTCTCTCTCATCTGACCTTGCCATTAGGTTCCAGTCTTGTCTATTCAACTGCTTCAATCTTGATTACCTTTCTTTCTTTTTCTTCTTTTCCTTTGCATGTTCTCTGCCAGAGTTTTTCTTTTTTTGCTTGACTTCATTACACTAATGAGTTAATCCTATGTTGGCTATTTATTGGATGTCCATTAGGTATAAGGGTCCTTGTGTAGGGGTGTCCAACCTGTGGCCCACAGGCCGCATGCAGCCCAGGATGGCTGAGTGTGGCCCAACAAAAAATCGTAAATTTAACGAACGTTATGAGATTGTTTTGTGATTACATGTCACAATGTATTTAATATGTGGCCCATGACAACTAACTCTTCATCCAGTGTGGCCCAGAGATGCCAAAAGGTTGGATACCCCTGTAGGGGTTCTAGAGAAATATATAGTCCCTGACACCAAGGATTCCGTAATTTAGCACAGGGCTTTCCAAGGTTTGCTCCATGGAAGTAATGTTCTGTGATCAGTTAAGTTAGACAGTATCTGTGTACCACATCCCCTTCCTGGACACTGCCAATGTATCTGAACGCATCAAAGGCTCTGAGAAGTTCTGTAGTAAAGAGACCTGCTTAACTTGGTTTAACACAGCATTTTCTAAATGTATTTTACAACAGAACCTTCTTAATAATGTCACAAATTAAAAATTGCTGACTGAGGATATTGCAAACGAGGGGTATAAACAGAAAGTGTTATAGTGCCTAAGGGGAAGGAGTGATCTGGGGGTAGGGGTCATTACGTAAGGGTCCATGCAGGTAGAGCTTGAACTAATATTGGAAGATAGACTTATTAGATGGATATTAGATAGATTTATTAGACAGATATTTATTATGAACCTACTATTTGCTAGGCCTAGGGTACTCAATGCTGAGACAAACAGAGTTTCTGCCCTCTTAGATTTTAAAATCTAGTGAGAGAGTCAGACATTTAAAGAGATGAACGAATGAGATAAATGGGAACTGCTGCAAAGGATATAAACACAGCACAGAGATTTCAAACTCTGTGCCTCCACCTACTCTGAACAGAATTGCGAAGGAAGGGGGAGATGTAGGCCAAGAATCCTTGTCAACTAACAATGGTGATGATGAAGGCCTCCTCTGATCTTTTTAAAACAAGTGAACTTGCTTCTCCTCCCTTTTTTATATTACCTATCAAAAATTAGAACTATCCAACTTTATTTCTGAATCTAAGTAACTGTTATTGTCAATGACCAGTATGAAGTAACTTTCATGAAACATCAGGAGCCAGATAAAAATCAGGAATTAAACAAAGAGCCAACTAAAATCTCTCTGTCCTGCAAAGCCAGCTGGACTCTTCCACTGACACTGAGCTATTCCTTGGGTTTAAAATGAGGCAGCATTGAAAACAATCTGTGTTTTCCCTGACTGAAATGAAACCCAGTATTAGCAATGAGAATTACATAAAAAGATAGATTCAGTGATCTGTATTTCATATCAAATGATTTTTAAATTTATCAAGTCAGTTATAAAAAGCAAAGCATACCAATAATAGAAGGGAAAAACTTTGGCAAAGAGGCCAACTGACTTAAAGTTATTAATGTTTAAAGACCTCAACTTGAGATAAGTTTAAAACAAAACACAGTTTTTCCAAATGCTCCTTCTGAATTACCAAAATTCTTCCCACCTCTAGTTGTTACACCTTCAGCATAGGTCTAATCGCTCCTTTCAAAAGACTGGTAGTGAGTGGTAGTGAGTGTGCTGGTTTTTTGCTTTTTAAACATTTTCCTTTATAGAAGTCAATAATTCCTAAATATTCCTAAAAAAGTAAATGAATGGTTTTTCTGTTAATAAAAATAGTATTTAGTGCTTCATAGATGGAACTGCATCTGTATGCTATTTTAAAGACCCTCTAATTGCAAACCGACCAAAGTTCACCATCACCTGCTTTCACCAGGCGCACGGCACACTGGCCGGGGCTCACGCCATGCAGGTCTCCCTCGGGGCCAATGCACATGGTCGCTGCCACTGGCTTTCCGGATGTTTTCAAGGTTTCGACTGCCCACACCGCCTCTTCAACATGTTCAAAATACTGAAATAAGATAAGGTTAAGGTACTTTTCATCTTGTTTGTGTAGAACAATTTGAAAACTTATTCTGTTGCTTAACTAATTATCACTACATGTGTGATTTTCAAACTCTGAGTTTGAAATATTTTGAATATTGAGAATTTGAAATTGAAAAGCATTAGCATTTTTAAATGGATTAGAATGGTGATTTCTTACTGTGAATTACAGTCAAAAGGTTCGAAGAACACTGTGTTAGATTAACTGAATCAAAGTTAGTAGAAGCCCAAAATTGGAAAAAAGATTTCAAAGCTAAATGTCACTATTGCTAGCCATGATTGGCACCTAATCTCACATGGTTCTCAAGAAAGCAAAAGGTGGAGAAAATGTGCTAGGTGCATTGATCTCATCTTTGATTGCTTTGTTTACCTCTGCAATCAAGAAGTCCACATTCTTCTTCAGAAAGACCTCTAACTGTTGCTGAAATACTTTTTTAACTTCAGTTTCACTCTTGCAGCTGAGGTATGAAGGTGTCTGACTCACGCCTCCTGCCACCAAAGCGTCTCCCTCATCAGCCACTTGCTGGGCAATGTCACAAGCAGCTTCGTTGACTTTGTTCCCCTAAAATCGTAAGAACATAATACATCGACATTTTCATTTGACATTGAAACAAAATTATTATTCAAATATCCACATCTCAGTTGTGATTTGATTCCAGGAAATGACAGTGATGGAATAGTTCAGTGCTTTCCCAAGTTGAGCTATTTGCAGTAACAAAATACCAATAACAGTGATGAAAAAAGAATCCTAATGATGGTATCTAGGATATTGCATTATACCAAAGACCTGTAAGAGGGTAAAAGTCTTTACATAAAAAGATCTGATATCCTTCTGCCCTGCTCACCTTCTGTACCCGGCCCGCTGTCTCTGCTCTGCTCGTTTGTACCTGGAGCCTGGAAGTGGACAGCAGACGCAGGTTTGGATCTTAGCGCCACAGTTTACTACCTGTAGAAGCTTGGGCATCACTTCTGGCCAAGATGGAGGCATAGGTGGACACACTGTGCCTCCTCTCACAACCAAGATTAAGGACAACAAAAATATAGAACCAAAAAGCCCATCCAGAACAGATAGAAAATTGAATTGTATGGAAGTCCAACAACGATTCACCCAGACCGGAAAGAGAGCCGGAGTCAGCGGCCGGTGGAGAGGGGTTTCAGCAGGAAAAAGCAGTGGCTAGTGGCCCTGGATGTGCAGGCGGTAGTTGGCACACCCCAGGCCCACAGGCAATGGTTACCAAGTGCAGGGAGGCAACGAGCAGACCAAGCAAGGCACGCAAGGCAGCTGACCGTGGTCACACACTCACACGTAGATAAACCAGGAGAAAATGTGCAGCAAGACAGACTGTGCAGTGCAGGGCCCCAGAGACAGGAAATAAAGCCTAAAAGCACTGATTGAAAACACTTGTGGGGGTTGAGGTGCTGGGAGAGACTCCCAGCCTCACAGGAGAGTTCGTTAGAGAGACCCACAGGGTCCTAGAACATACACAAACCCACCCACACAGAAATCAGCACCAGAAGGAAAGCTGCAGAAGGGACTGGAATCCGAGACAGAGCAGAGCAAGCGCCATTGTTCCCTCTTGGACCCCGCCCCCACATCCAGCATCACAACCCAGCTACTGGGCTGCCTCACCCTGGTGAACGCTTAAGGCTCCACCCCTCACTGTGTAACAGTCACAACTGGACAAAAGCAAAACATCAAAACCAAAAATGGCTCAAACAGGAGAACAGATCAAAGCCCCAGAGCTAATTCATCCAAGCGACCAAGAGATAGTTAACCTATCAGATGCACAGTTCAAAGCACTGGTGATTAGGAAGCTCACAGAACTGGTTGATTTTGGTCACAAATTAGATGAACAAATGAAGGCTACAATAAGTGAAATGAAGAAAATGCACAGGGAACCAATAGTGATGGGAGGAAAACTGGGGCTCAATCAATGGAGTGGACCAGAAGTAAGAAAGAAACAACCAAACAGAAAAGAGTGAAGAAAGAAGAATTCAAAAAAATGAGGAGAGGCTTAGGAACCTCTAGGGCATCTTTAAATGTCTCAACATCCAAATTATAGGGGTACCAGAAGGGGAAGAAGAAGAGCAACAAGTGGAAAAGTTATTTGAACAAGTAATAAAGGAGAACTTCCCCAATCTGGCAAAGGAAATAGACTTCCAGGAAGTCCAGGAAGCTCAGAGAGTCCCAAAGAAGGTGGACCCAAGGAGGAACACACCAAGGCACATCATGATTACATTAGCCAAGATTAAAATGAAGGAGAGAATTCTAGAAGCAGCTAGAGATAAGGGGACAGTCACTTACAAAGGAGATCCCATCAGACTGTCAGCTAATTTCTCAAAAGAGACCTTCCAGGCAAGAAGGGGCTAGAAAGAAGTATTCCAAGTCTTGAAAAGCAAGGACCTACATCCAAGATTGCTCTATCCAGCAAAGCTGTCATTTAGAATGGAAGGGAAGATAAAGTGCTTCTCAGATAAGGTCAAGTTAAAGGAGTTCATCATCACCAAGCCCTTATTATATGAAATGTTAAAGAGACTTATCTAAAAAAAGGAAGATAAAAATAGGACAGTAAAACATCAGCAAACTCACAGATATTAACAACCACACCTAAAACAAAAGCAAACTATGCCAACCTTTAGAACAGGAGCAGAAACACAGAAATGGAGATCACATGGAGGGTCAGCAACAGGGGAGTGGGAAGAGGAGAGAGGGGGACAAGGTACAGAGAATAAGTAGCATAGACTGTGGGTAGAAAATAGACAGGGGGAAGGCAAGAATAGTGTGGGAAGAGTAGAAGCTAAAGAACTTATGACACATGGACATGGACTAACGGGGGGAATGTGGGTGGGAGGGGGTGTGCAGGGTGGAGGGGAATGATGGGGGAGAAATGGGACAACTGTAATAGCATAATCGATAAAATAAAAAAATGGATAAAATTTTAAAAAAGATCTGTTATCTTTCAATGCCTAAGCTGCACTTAGAAAAATTGTGGTGTTCATGATGATAATCTGTCTTTATGACAAATAAAAATAAAATTCAGTTAAAATGACAACAAAATTCATGACTTTTTGTCTTTCTGTATTTTCTCAATGAACAGATAAATGTATCACAAGTAAGGTCTTTTCTAATTATTTAGACATTGACAATGGACATGTCCTCAACCCCTGTGCTATATGCCACACAGACTCACAGGATTTTTAAAACTCCCTTTTCATTGCAGAGATGAAGAAATTGCCACTATGTTGGGGTAGGTTTGTCCAACAGCATCACACAGACGATTGTAGCTGAGTCAGGAAGATTCCAGGTCACTGGCTCCTTGTGCCTGTGACCTTTCCCGTGTAGTACACCACATTAAAAACTGTGAGGGTGTAAGAATTTGTTAGGATACCCACTCAGCAACTTAGGAGACTGGGAGAATCATTAATCATTAAATGTCTTTTCTTTGATCTGCTTCATTAAATACCTTTCTGTCAATTGGGGGAACTCCAGATAAAAATCTAGGTACTATTCACATATATTTCATTGCTGTATTATTTAAAATAAGACAACACTGTGAAGAGGCTCAACATTTTCTCTGTAAGAACTTTGGTAATGACATGTGGATCTACGACACCCTTCTAAGAGTGCCATGTGTAGTGTTACTCACAGATATTTTCTCTGCAACATAGTTCCCCCTGTTCTCCAGCTTGTCTTCACTCGCATAAAAGGTAAAGGTCTGCATGATGTTCGATCCAGCTCTGAGGAACTCCCGGTGAAGCTGGCGAACTGGGAGATTGAATAAGAAAGGCATTAATTGTTATCAGTTTATTAACCCATGATGTTTCCAAAAAGCTCTAAGATAAGTAAATATGAAAATATCGGCTTAAATTTCTTGTTGTTTGGCATTCATGAATCCTGGGGGCTGAGAGGTGGATCTGAGGTCTCTTGCCAAAGGAGAGATTTTTACCATGGAGTGGGGTAAAGGAAAGAGGGAGGTCCCTGAGAGGGGGAATCATTTCCAAATTTTTGCCAGGTAGAGGAGGTAGGGAAGGGCATTCCCTACAGAGTGAACAGCCTGAGTAAAAAGAGGCATGGCTTTTGGGGGAAGGGCTGTTAGTCTGAGTAGCTGGAATTGAAGATTCCAGTCTTGGGGAAGTGATGGAAAATGCAGTTGGAAAGGAGTGCAAATGGCACAGCATGCCATTCCAAGGCATGTAGGCTCCAGACCCTAAGTGTGGGGGCAAAACCAACAGTTTGTAAGCAACTGAGTGATGCGATTAGCTCGATGTTTCTGAAAAGTGAGTAGGGTAACAATTGGAGCAAGATTCCTAAGTAGTCCATGGATGAATGCCAAAATAGCAAAGCTTTCCCGGGTTAGAGGAAATATAATAGGAATTTTTTCCATATAATGAAATGTATTAAATTTAAAGAATAATCTATCCTTTGCTCTAAAATAGTTGTCCTAACCCCTGGTTGCCCACTAGATACCCTACAAGCTTTTAAAATATTGTGGATGCTAGAATAATCCCATAGATATTCCAATTTCATTGGTTTGGGGCAGGGCATAGACTTTTTTTTAAGGTCCCCCACTGATTCTTATTTTCAGCCTTGTTGAGAACCACCATTCTAAGAGATTGGAAACATGCTCATTTTGTAAAATGACAGTGACACTTAGCTGGTGTTTGTTTTGTTGGGGGAATTAACTGGGCAAAGTAAGAAATCAGCAGTCCCGTATCAGCCCCTGATACTTATTTTGAAATTTCAGAGACCTGTGAAATCCAAAGGTCTGGAAGCAACTACACTAGAAGCCAGAAGTTTTCAGGACATGGAGTTCTTAGCCCTCGGGGCTGAGACTGGAGGTGAGTCTGGCATCTTTGCGTCCCAGGTGCCGAGTAGACCACAGGGAACGTGGGGAGCTCAGTTTTTGTTTTTAAATGAACAAGTAAGTGAGGCAAAAAAGCTTTTGAATTTTAGAAAATGGGTTTCTAAGCTAGAAGCCAAATCTTCATTTTTTAAATCATGGAAACTTTAGTTCTCAGTGAGAATTTAAAAGGATGCCTAAATTACAGGGCTTCAAACTTGTTTTAATTAGCAACAGAACCAATGAAAAACTCCTATATGGAGTTCCCATGTATCAGTCCGATGAGCTGTTGTGGTTGGAGCAGGGGCGCAGGGCCTGCGGACCAGGGACCTGGACGCCAGAATGACATGGGCTGTAAACAGGAAGTCTACCCAGGCTGTCCTTGGGTCTATTTCCAGAGACTCTGCGAAAAAATTTTGAAATGGTACGCAAATTGTTTGTGTATATGTACATTCCTTGTTCTTAAGTGATTTATTTCATCATGCTTCTTAAAACTGCAGTGCTTCTCACAACGTGACCTAACTTAGACTCACCTGGGGTCAATTATTATGAATGCAAATGCCCCAAACACTCCAGCCCCAGCAAACCCCAAATCCTTGCTGAATTCAGTACTGATTCCACTGGGTGCAAGAACCACAATTTGTGGCATAAACTGCAGTAGGACAATTAATCTGGTAATTTCTGAGTATTTTTTCAATTTCTATTTTCTGTTTTCTCTCATCTTAAGACTCCTGAGATGTCATCCTCTAACCAATAATAGGGTATGACTGGTCTCAATGACAAGGACAAAACCTATACTAATTAATCACATTCATGATATGTCTTTAAACTCCTTATTATATTAGTCTTATTTTAGCATCATAGAAGCTAAATGTTACCCAGTCTCTTGACTAAGAGGGTGAGTTGGTTTCCTTAAAAATTCTTACATTCTGTTTTTAAATGTAACACTGTGTAGGGGAAAGGTAATAGGCACAAAAGGTTAGTGAACCTGGAATCTTCCTGACTCTGCTAGAATCAACTGTGTAATTTTGGGCAAGCCATTTACCTACCCCAACAAGGTGGCAATTTCTTTATCTCTACAATGGAAAGGGAGTTTTGAAATCCCATGAGTCGGTATGACCTACAGCACTAGGGTTTCTTAAGGACAACCATCCATTTTTAATTTCTAAATAATTAGAAAAAAACCTACTTGTGATACATTTATCTGTTAATTGAGAAAATACAGAAAGACAGGAATTTTGTGGTCATTTAGTTGAATTTTGTTCTTATTATGTTAATCATAAAGGCAAATCACCACCATCATCACCACTATTTGCTAAGTAGTCTTCTAAGTGCCTCATGATGGCAGATGTGTTTAGCATTTGGGGAAATGAAAGATGTCTAAAGAATTCATGCTCTGACAGAGAGTGGTGAGCAGTTTTTATGTTAGCTTATGCAAATGAATGTGTGTAGCTGCAGGTGCTTTTCTGATTTAGGCTGGGTGATGGCTAGCCCTGTTATAAACTCTGAAAGTTTCCTGGCTGCTGGACTACACCCGAAATACTTCTGTGGGACTGGTGCCTGGGCTCCACTTCCTAGTGCTGGGAGCAACGAGACAGGGAAGGTTATGCTGCCGGTCTGTAATCCCTTATCCAAGCCATTTTGGGACCAAATGTGTCTTGGAATCCAGAATTTTGGGGATTTTAGAAAGTGAATACAGTATATATGCTATATATTATCTAATACTCTCATTAGGGCTTGAAGCAGTAGACCCTGCCCCCAGTTAAATGTAGTAATACTTTTTTTTTGCTTCAAATTATATGACTAACCACACTAAATCATTAGTCACACAATTATGAATATCCTGTAATAGTTCAGGTCACATTTGCCCCCAAATGATTTTGCCGCAGGTTTGGTATCCCACTGAAGAAATGCTGCAAAATTTTATTTGACCTTTTAGAGTTGACTGTGGAATTACAAAGACTTGCATTTCTCAAGTAAAGTTACAAGAGTAATATTAAAATATGCTCTGTATGTGTATAACTGGGAGATATTATCCATATACATATAATCTCCTTCAGGTTCCATCCCAACTCCCTTCCTGCCCATAAACGATTTGTGGTCAAAAAAGTAAAATGAGAGTAAGTTGCATAGGTACAGGTACAGGATAGGTAGACAGCTGAATTTAAATTGAGTGCACTAGTATACAACGTATTTAACTAGTTGGCACATGTACAATGGAGGAGGGCCTATCTGTGAGATTGCAATTCTTAACTGTACCATTTAACTTAGCGTGAGTAAGGAGGCAAGGTGGGCACATGCAGGAGAATGGATAATAAACACCAAAATGGAAGGAAGAACTGAGAGTCTTGATAAGGTCAAGGAGTGGCAGTGTTAGAGAAAGTGGGCAGAAAAGGTGGGAGGTGGTGGTCAGAGAGCAAGTCCTGGGAACTGCGATTTCAGAGGTGGACAGCTATTGGTGATGGTGAGGTCTCGGAGTGGGTGGCTGAGGGGGACCATGGAGGAGCAGTTCAGTTGGAGCTGAAGGGGAGATCAGGGCATGAACAGGAAGAGTATCAGATGGATCATCTGTGTGGACACTGAAGTCACCTAGAGAGGTGAGGGAGGGAGGGATGGAGGGACAGAGAGGAAGGCAGTGAGCAAGGTATTAGACTCATCTAGAGTGAGAGTCAGGGACCAAGAGGTAGACGTAGGTGACAGCAACAAGGAGGGCTGTTGTGCTTATCCAACATGTGAATCCATATTTACACAACTAGTGTAGTACCCAGCAGGCATTAATAAATATTTGGAAATGTGGCATGAATGTATCTGTTCAATGGTGTGCACCTAGACTTGGGTCATTTTGAAGTTCTCTTTTATGAGCAAGGCACCAACCTGCTTCTGGGTGCTCCACAGCAGCTTCTGGGGTCCAGGGGCCGGCCTTCACATAACCCCTCTTCTCCAGCGCGAAGACAAACCCTCCATCTCCAATCACAACCTCTCCAGAGTTTAAACGTTCTAGGATACCCTGAAATTACAGATGGAGGGGATGAGGGGAAGAAAAGGGGTTACTTGAATTTTGTAGACAATTTTATATCTTTAGTACTTTTGCTATTATATTTCTGAGAAGCATGACTTCTTTAGAGTTCTCAGAAATTACATGTATATTTTATAATTCATGGCACTATCTGTAAGGCAAACAGCCTGCACACTCTTATATATAAGGAAAATTTGTATATACATGTGCTGGTCTTTTAGGACATATTAAAGACTCTGAAAGCATGTGGTAAAACAATGTGATGTGCGAAGATATACCTGCAGAAGGATTAAATGAAAAGGTTGTATTTTTTAAAGATTCTATTTATCTATTTTTTTAGAGAGAGGGAAGGGAGGGAGAAAAAGAGGGAGAGAAACATCAATGTGTGAAAGAAACATTGACTGGTTGCCTCTCTAATGCCCCCAACTGGGACCTGGCCCACAACCGAGGCATGTGCCCTGACCAGGAATCAAACCAATGACCGTTCAGTTTGTAGGCCAGTGCTCAATCCACTGAGCCACACCAGCCAGGGCTAAATGAAAAGGTTTTATTGTAAATCCTCAAGTGAATATTTAGGCACATATTCAAAGAGATTATCAAAATTGATAAAGAAGTTGGAGTGGCATATAATACTGTGTAGGCATTTTGAAGACTGAAAAGTCAGAAAGTACTTGGTAAAAACAGGAGGAAGAAGATGCTACCTTAAAGGTGGTCAAATCCCTGAAAGTCTTCTATCTGTTGTGTTCAAATTCAGTTTTTATGACAGAAGCTATGTTACACTGTCTAGGAGGTTATGCATATGCATATTTACACTATACACGGGTGAGCTGACGAGCATAGGAAACAGGTAACTAAATGAAGTACTTGTAAGCCAGTTCCCAGCCCAGCCTCCACACTGTCCGCATCATTTGCAGTACAATACAGTAATTACCCTGGTGTTGATGTTCAATAGATAAATTTTGAACTCAATATTTTTGAAGAGCTTTGTGAATTAGAATGTAATTTTCTAATGGAGCCATTTCTTTTTAATTTAAAAGAATCATAGAATTTAAGAATAAAAGATGACCTATATTCAATTTAGGTTATTCTCTCTGATTTTACAAGTGAAGCATCAAGGCCCAGAATTTAAAATTTACACAAAGTCTGCCAGGTGGGGAGTATAGGGCCTCCAGATCCTTTGATTTGTAAGTGGTATCTAGATTTGATTGTACATGGGAGTGGGAAGGTGGGGCAGACCTGAAAAGACCCTGTAACAGAATAACTTGGAAAGTACTTGTGTTTTGTGCTCCATTTATAGCAATAACAGTTGGTAAAACAAATGCAGATGTACCAATATCAAGAGTTAACCTCAATCTGTGAGAGCCATTTATAGAATTTTGCACCTGAATTCCTCCCTCACCTTCCTGGAGCCTCCTGTTCCCCTTCCCTGCCCTTTCCTATGCCTTTGGTCATCAAGTGCTCAGAGAGAAGATACAACCAACGTTTTTACTTTAAAGCAGTAAAATAGGAGGATCACAGTATATGTCCCCAAAACTCCTTTCCAGACAGAAAAATTTTCAAGCATAAAAGTCCATGAGATAACAAACAACTACAATAATACAGAATTGGTCACATGTAATTTTGAAATATAAATGTCATCATTTCAATGTGCCTAAATGCCACATCTTAACACCACAACTTTGACTATGACCTAATTAGCAAGAAATTATATATGGGTGTATATACATACATATGTGTATATATGTATATGTATATACACACATATATAGTCAGTGTAGTTATATCAAAAACAAAAACAAGAATCAAATAAATGAGATATGACCTGCTGCTAACATTCATTTGTCTGAAATAGCTCATGGTATTTTTGTTCAGTTACTTAGCAACTCTCATTGGACACGTGTGTGTTTTCAAACCCTAGTACCACACATGTTTAAATACACAATAGCTAAGAATCTAATATTTGATGGTGGAATGGTTAGCAGTGATTCCATTACCATGTTGTTCATACATTGGTTGAACAATTATATCAGGAAGAATGACCTATTATAGTCTAGTGCATTTGTAAATTACCTGGACTTCAGACTTTTCTGTTACTAAGCTAAACAGCTTTTTAAAAAAAGTCCAATGTGCTAAGAAAAAAAATGCTCAAGATACTGTTTTGTGAAAAAGTATTACCAAACAGTATGTGTAATATCAGACCATTTTTTGTATAAAAAGCATGTATTTGCTAGACAACAAACTAGCAGAATATACACTAAAATGTAGCAGATGGCATTCATAAGTCTTTTCCAAGCTGTGTACAATGAACATGTGTTAGCTTTGTGACATATAATTTTAAACTCAAGAGTATAAACATATTATTGTCCATGTTTTAACACTGACACATGCATGGAAACAAAGTTACTGAAGAAACATTTTTTCCCATTTTATGTCCATCTTTTGCTTATATAATCCCTTAAAATGTTTCATTTTCTGAGTTTGCGTTTGAGGAGTGGTTTAGAATTCTTGGCTATGTGAATGGGGTTCAAATAAAAAAAATTTTAAATTTCTGTAGAAATTATTCTTTCCAGTTTACATCAACTCTTCATTTAGAAGATCTATGGACTGGCAAAGAATGTCAACCTAATTGAACTGTTGATAGCCTATAATCATTTGCCACCTCAACATCTTCCTCAGACTGTTGATATATGTTTATTAATGCTGCATGACATTTAAATTTTTTAACTGTATTAACTTTTTTTCTTTGTGTGGAGGTATTTTTTCATTTGGAAGGGATGGCTGGCAATGAGGATGAGACGTGGACCTGCCCTCATGGTCCTAGGGGGCGGAGAGGGAATACTTGGCTTGGCCAGGTCTGCCTCCCCGCCATCCCCTGGGGACCTCTGTCCACCAGGCCCACAGGCTGGGCGCTTGGACACCTAAGGGTCAAGCATATTCCCTCCTCCCTGCGTCCATCTCTTCCCATCCATCCAACCATAGTCGAAGTCAGTCCCCATCCCATCCATCCATTCATTCCCCAAACTCGAGGAAGGCCAACAGTCTAGACTGGAACACTCGTCCCAACAAGTGTACCTTTGGGAAGATACTCTCTTTTTGTTAAATGGGTGCTGGAGCTGATGTTTTCTTAATCCTATTAACAGCCTGTCCTCAATATCTTATGGCCTCTGTGCCCATTTTCGAGGCTAACGTGGTGCATTTTTAGCCATCACTGAAACCAAACTATGGGAGAAAACATGCTATTGCCCAACCAAGCTCCGGTTGCGCCGTAGCGCTCAAATACAATACTGCGCTGGGAGGCGCCTGCAGACCCCAAAGCAGAGGTCGGGAGGCGCGTGCTGGAAACGTTCAGAGCCCGCGCCCATGCCTCCCTGAGGGGCTGGTCCGGGGGCAGAGAGGCTGCATTGAGGGCAGATACACAGGAACCCAGGCCACGAGGCACCCCCTAGTCCAGCCGCTGTGGGGGAGGGAAGTCCTGCCTGTGAGTCTAGGAGCTGCACTTCCGGAGGAGTGCTCTGATGTTGGCGTGCAGGACTCAGAAAATGTTGCGAGTCTCGGGGCCTTCCAGTCTAGAGGCACAGAGTTCTCAGGAGAACTTTGGTCAAGGGCAGGAATGTGGGCTCACAGGTGCCTTGGAGTCCTGCAGGAAAAGTCATGGGAGCATCTTCTTGTCACAGCCAGGCTCCAAGGACGCCTCTGCACTCTCTGGGGGTTCGGGGTTGGTGGGTCCACAGCCAGATCCTTGGCCGGGATGAAGAGCGCCCTCAGGTTCCCCAAAGACTCACCTTCTTGGCCTTTTTGCTCCCAATGGGTGCCATCTTCGTGGTGTCTGGACTGGAACTCCTCACGGATGCGCACCTACGACCTACTAGTCCCCCCAGAGAAGCCCAGAGCTGTACCAGGGGGCAGCCGGGCTCTTTATACTCTCTGCCCGAAAGTGGGGTGGTTTCCCTAGCCTCCCTGTGGTCCAACTGCCGGCCTTGGGCGGGGAACACGCCCACCAGCCTTTATTGAGGCCTGCCTCTCCTTGGGAACCTGCCCCGCAGAGGAGGTGATCAGAAAGGAAGATTGAGATTGTTCTCCCAAATGGGTGAAAACAACGAGAGGAAAACAAGAAAGAAAAAAAATATATAGCGACTTCACCACTCACTCGGATTTCAAACCTGGAAACCTGCCTGCTCTTTGCCCCTCCAGTGGCTGATTCTGATTTACTTTCCCTTGCCCGGGATCATGCACCATTACCTATGCAAGTCGCTTGTCAAGGTCCCTGCGAATTCCGTGCATGCTCAAATATTTGTCAGAGGCCGTGGGACAAGATTATTGGGTGAGGAGGCCATGCCCTCCCTGAAAGTCAGCCCGAAGTGCCTTCTCTGTGATAAACGTCCGGTGGTTATACAACATGACTGGAACTCAAATAGTGGCATTGACAGAAGGGATCCATACTAACCCTGCATTAGTCGGTATGTTTAAAATGACCTTCTCCCCTTATAGCTGAACTTACAGCCTTGCAGTCCTAATATAGGCATTTTTAATAAAAATATTTTTGCAATATTTAACCAGGGCAGACTTTTAACATTTATACATGACAGTAGAAATGTACTTTAGAGACTTCAAAATTCACAGAAAATACTATGTATAAAAACGTAGACTGGAAGGAAATGGAAGGGTTAATATACAGGGTTAAAATACAGTAGTTACCTACTGATGGTTGAATTGAGGCTTGCTTTTAATTTATTCATTATTGTACTGTATTTTGCAAAACATTTTTACAATGAGAACACATTGGTTTTAAAATAATTAAAGCATTACTTTTAAAATGTACAACAGTATCGTAACTAGCCTAGAGAGCAACCAAAAGGCCTGAAACAAAGCTCAGACTCGTTCACCCAAAATAAAAGCACAGGAGGAAATTTGCATGTGGAACAATAGTCTTCATTTCAACACATACACAGAAGAATATTACTGAAGCAAATGATGAATTGATACATATTTAATTTTTTAAATGATGTGCACTTGATATATAACTGAGGAAAGTCCTTTTGCTTCTGATAATTGTCAAGTTTAAAATGAAAAAATGGAAGGATGATGGATGAATATATGTATTTTAAATAACCTAATATTTCACCTGCCCAGGAAGAATGATGAACATGGTAATGCCATCCTTCACAGTAACTAGATTTTCCACTCTTCAAGCATTGGCGTACCCAAGCAGGTGGAGTCCAGCCGAGGCTGCAGGGAACGGCTGCAGTGGTGGGTACCAGGCGCTAGGGGTCAGGACTCTGACAGTAAAAGCTAAAAGCACACATTCTCAATTTCACACCTCATCCAAACTCAGCAAACTTAGAAGAGATTTTAAACTAGCAGCATTAATTTAAAAATAAATTGTGAATTTTTAATAGATAATGTAGACACACATGACACAATTTTCAAGTCTTTTCCCAGCTGCTGTTCCCAGTATAGAAGGCAACCACTATTACCTGTGCACTATTCTTCCAGAGTAACTGTGTATGTCTAAGTGTGCACATGCATAGGTAAGGATTTGTATTTAAATGTAGGGGATTTTAGTTATTTAAACACATATCTACCTACACATTTTCCAAAACGATTTTATAGGCAGTGGTTGAAATATTTTTGTTTTTCCTCAGCCTCTCAGTTTATCCTACTTCCCCATACCTGCCCCAGTGAAGGCCACTTAAAAAAATTCACCTACTATTTCCATAATAAATAATAATATCCACAGCACTGACTTCACAGTTCACTTACTATGTGCAGGGCACTACATTAAGCCTTTTACATACAGTAGTATTTACTCCTAACAACTCTGGGAGGTAGGCACCCCCTCTTTGTACTCAGAGAGTTAGGAGAGTTATCAGTGTGAGCTCTGAAGTTCCTTTGCCCCATTCCCAAAGGGCCAAGTCCACTTGGATACCACCGGGGAGTGAGTTCTGTCATAACTGTTCTTGGGAGGCTGCCAGTGTTCTTTGTTCTCTTCTAGAGCAATGAGACGAAGAAGGTCATAACACTGAAGTCTTTGGCCTCCTACCAAAATGTTTGGGGTGAGATAAATCCTGAATGGAAAGAGGAGGCTTAGAGCTGGAGATCAACCCCGTGTTTTATAACCTGAAAAGCAAGGTCTTTCACTAGTGCTTTGCTTTACTTATAACCCCATTTATTCACTCAACAAATATTGAAGTACTGTTCATACAATGTTTCAAACACCGTGCTCATTGCTGGAGGTAAAGAATAGCTCCTCCTTCTTTCCAAGGGGGAAATGTACACTATTTCATAAAAGAGTTAAAATGTCCTTCTTTTCAATATGTAGATGGGGAAAATATCAGAACTTTTCCTTTGCCATTCAATTGGAAGTGTCTTTAAAAATGAATGTGCCTTTTCATAGATCTCTTTATATTAAAAATATTTCCTTTAGCCTTTAAACCACCAAAAAGGGTTTATGTTTTAGCACCATGTAAAACAGTGTTTGCAAACTATTGACATGGAAATGGGGCCAGCCTCTGGGTTTCCTTTGGCAAGGCCAGTGTTTTTTTAAAAATTGCATGTGAATTCCTTCACGTAGAGCCATCCAGTCTGCCAGTCTGACTGCATCCAGTTGTCCTACACCGTCCAGGTTCACATATTTACCTTAACTTAAAGGCATTGGATTTTTCAACTTCTGCAAATGTATTTGGGGGTTATCAAATACATGTGAGATGTCCTTTGGTCTGAGTTCTACCAGATAGCCCCCAAATTGAAGGTTTTACTTTCCTTATATTTTCCTCTAGCCCTAACCCTAGTTGCCACTGGCCAGGATCATCATAAATGGATGGTGAGGGTGGGCTTTTCATCTAAAATCCTCTTCTCTGGGTGCACAGCCTCGTCTCACTTTATTCCTCTGTCCATTGCAATGGCCACACTCAACATGCATCCCAACACACCAGACATATCAAACCACCTTACACAATCACTCCCTTTTCAGTGCCTTGGTTTCTTCATATGTGAAACTCAAGTTGAAGCTAAGTTACTTTCCAGATTTTCCTTCCTTCCTTCCTTCCTTCCTTCCTTCCTTCCTTCCTTCCTTCCTTCCTTCCTTCCTTCCTTCCTCTGCTCCTTTCTTCCTTCCTTTTGCTATTGGCTTGACATAAATTAGAGCATAATATAAATAGCCTTTTCCCAGGGCGCTTTCTTTGCCTTCCCCTCGTGGCCAGCAAGCACTTCTTTAGGCTGACTCAGAGGGCGCCGCTGTTGTGCCTCCAACTTCTGTCCATTCCTAATTCCTGGAGCAAAAAACTCTTTTTTGTTTGTTTGTTTGTGGACTGTTCAGAGCTTCCTTCTGCCCCAGGTAAAATTGCTTCTCTTGAAGCTGGCAGATCTGCCAGCTTGTACAGAGTCTCATGGATTCCACAGGAGAGTCCTCCAGCCATTTTCCCATGAGTTCTGGGGCCCCAGTTTCTCCAACTGTCCTCTCGGCGTGGCAGTAGTACCACAAGTTCTCTTCCTAGCTCTAGAAGTTCCTCTCTTCTCTTCTTCCTTTCCTGTCATGTTTTCTGTCCACACAAGTAGCCTGTCATCTGCCAATGTGTGTCCTTCTGCTTCTTTTCTTAAAAAAACAAACAAACAAAAAACCCAAACCTGTATAACTCTAACTTCAGAGCACTTACCATGTGGAATTAGCTGTGCTAACGGCTTCATAGACATTATGTAACTTTCACAAACAAGCCTAAGAGGTGGGGACTTTACCATCCCTCTTTCACCGATGACAACACTGAGGCGCATGTTAAATGGTAACTTTCCCAAGATCATGTCAACATGGAGCTGGGAGAGTGACTTCAGCCCAGGCAGAAAGAAGCCGGAAACTGTACTCTTTAGAGCTATTCTATACTTTCTCTTCAGTAAACTGGTTTTCTAAAAACTCTTCCCAACCTCATCCAACACAGCCCCTCCCACTCACCTGGCCCAGTAGAGAGGTCCCATCTCCTGGTCAGGGTGAGTTCAGATTCAGTGACGATCAGTTACTGACAGGAAACACCCTGCCCTGCCATGGGCATCACCTGCAAATGCACCATGACTTTTGGATTGTGTGTGACCCCTGGCGTGTCCAGTCACTCTGAAACGTAGTTGTTTTAAAGGGATATTGGAAAAGCAAAGCCATGATTTTCTGGGACTGCCAATCAAACCTTGGTCTTCCTCATCTTTGTGAGCTGCTGAAAGGTGAACTAAGACATATAATGACTATTTAACCGGAAAAAGGTACAGTCAAGGGTAAAGATTTCCCTTTTCCCATGGGGCTACCACATGACACCCATGTGGTCTATCAGCTCTGGCATGTAGCTATTGATCTACAATCCATGTCCCAGCCTAGAATCTGCAGGGGAAAGCACACCAGGTTGATGGGTGTGTGGTGTGAGAAGGAAAAAAAGGGAGAGATAGATACATGGAGGAAAGCTCAACGGTGGCTCACGGAAGGTCTGGCCGCAGTGGGGTGAGATGTTGTTTAAGCCCAGGCAAGGTTAGATCCGAGCACCATGCTGAGGAGCTTACATTTAATGGGAAAGAAACTCACTACTAGGCAGGAACCAGAGTCCTCTTCCCCACCATTTTTCCTCATGAAAAACTTGATATTTTCTCATTTTTGTTTCCTATCAGTCTGCACATAACTGTTTTACCAGTCAGCTGCATCTGAAGAGGATTTAGTGAGGGCTTTTAGCTTGGTGATTTTAGAAATCTTAGTTCATGTAAAGCATTTCTTTGTGGTAGGCTGGTGTGTGACTTCAGTCTACTTAAAGATTATCACCAGTACACAGCCCTCATTTGACTTACAAAAGTAGTAACACATTTCTAAGTAGCAAAATCAGCATCACCCACCATCTTCTGAATCTCAGGAAAATAGGAATATATATATTGAAGTTAATACATGCATATAAGATTCTTAAAGAGTAAAAAAGGAGATACATTAAAAATAAAAAGTTCTAACTTCTACTTCCTCAGTTTTAACCTTTTTTGGTCTTTATAACCTCCTCAGCTTAAAGAATTTCTGAAAGAAGTTGGTACTTTCAGAAACCAGCTTCCAGTGATAACATTACACATCCATTGGAAGAACTAAAATGAAAAACCTGAAATGTCGGAGAGGATGGGGAGCAACTGAAACTCCCGATGCTGCTGGTAGGAGCGTAAATTGGTGTGAGTGTTCAGGAAAAAAATGTTTGGCTGTATCTTTTAAAGTTGTATATATCTGTATCAAGGAAGTCTACTCCTGTATAGAAACTTGTCCAAGTGTTCCTTGAAAGGCATGTACAAGAATGTTGGTAGCAGCCCATTCATAAATAGCCCAAACTGGAAGCTATCCAAAAACCCATCAGCAATAGAATGAATAAATGAACATATTAACACAATGGAATGCTATATAAATGATTCACTTGTAACTACGTGGAACAATATGGATGAGTCTTACAGACAGTATTGAGTAAAAGAAGCCAAACACAAAAGGCAATACTATAAAATTACATTTACATAATGTACAAAAAGCAGGCAAAACTAAGCTACACTCTTAGAAATCACTATACTGAATACTCTAGGGTGAGGGAGAATGACAAGGAAGGACTGGAGTAACCCTGGGGTTCTGGGGTGTTCTGTGTCTTGGTCTAAGTGCTGTGTGCATTCACCAAGCTGTACATTTACAACATATACATAGATATATATATATTTGTATGTATCTTATACTCCAATAGAAATTAAAAATTAAAATAAAAATGACATAAAATAGCTTCTTGACCTTTTGTAGATCCCACAAAATGTCCCAAAACTAAATAAACTAAAAAAAGTAAAATAAGCCAGTCTAGATTTTGAATACAATGATTTCACTGGTGGTAGGGAATGATTTAGATAGACGGTATTAACTCTAACAGTTTCCTTATTATAAAAGTAATCTATTAAAAAGTAAGGTTAGTACTTAATATATGCCTAAGCTACCCAAAATTCAGAAGGTCATTAATTGTTAATGAGATGAACTATACATTGGTGATGTAGACTAAACAATAAAAAGGAAAATTAAAACACTATTTCAGGGAGGTGGCTTCATTTCTTTTTCCAATGACTATTAGATTAGCACTGCATCGTGTGTAGAAGGTCTATTTTTACTTACTTATTTTTGAAGATTTATGTTTTAAATGTTAACTTTATTTTAATTAAGGTAAGACATTCACTTGGTTCAAAATTTAAAAAGGGTGTTTTGTCCCTTGGGTCCAACTTCCCCTGCACCACCAACCACTTAGTTCGTGTCCATTCTGAAATATTTTATGCACAACAGCAAATGTGTTTGAACATTTTTGGCCCCTATTTAACCAAGCAGTGGTGCACCATAGATGCTGTCTCCATTTTGTTTTTTTCACTTAACAATATATTTTGCAATCATTTCATATTGATAGAAAGGAAGCTTCCTCTTTTTAATAGCTTAGTAGTATTTTATTGCATATTATACCAGGATTTATGTAGCCTGTCCCTACTAATGTATAGTAACATTCATCCATGCTTTGCTACTTCAAATAAAACTGAAATGAATAGCTTTCCCCATATATTATTTTATACATTTGAATAAATGTCTGGCAAATCTGGAAGACTAGTTAACTTTACATTATCACGCATTCATTCACTTTCTCCACTTGTGCTCTTGGTTATTCTTAAAGATTCAAGTCAAAGTTTTCCCTGGTAAATCTTCCCCTGATCACCCTTTCCCAGTTTCACCCTAGGATAGGAACCTTGTGTGGGCTACAGAACCCAGTCACCCTCCAAAGTAGGGAAATGTGGAGGGAGTGGGACAGGGCACTGGAGCCACCTGCTCTAGTTGTGTGATGAATTGAGCGTACAAAAGGCAGGCACTGTTGTGGCTTGAAATTCTGGTTTGGAGTTCCCTACAATGTCAAAGAGGGGAACTCATTTTGGGTGCTTAGTGCTATTGTAACCAAGCAAACCAGGACTCAGCCAAGTGTTGCCTTTATACGGGACTCAGCATTTGATGTTGAAGGAAGCAGATTTTTATTTACAGGACTCCAACCTTGGGGTGGGGGATGGGAGCACTCCTGCTCAGAGCCCTGTTCTCCCACGATACCCAGCACTTCCATTGCTCCCCACCAGACTATAAGCCAAAACCATGCCCAGAAGCTCCCCATGTCCTTATCCATTTTTATGTGGCTGCACAAACAGATCTCCATCCTCTCTGGAAGGTGCCCTTGTGTGTTTCAGAGTCACCATCCTCTCGCAGCCGCTCTCTCCTTCATATCCAGGGTGTGTTGTTCTCGACCTCTGTGTAATGGCTCGGGAAAACATGTGCCGTGTTGCACTGGGTCATGGTGGAGTCCAGGGAGGCACACGTGTCAAGAGAATGGCTTCTCTGTACATCCTTCACAGAAGCAAAAGTCTACATTCCTGATCACAGTCCAGTTGCAGAGCATCGTCCGCGAATCTGTGCTTGTTTTGGCAGGTTCCTGCACAGCTCCATCAGCATTGCTGGATCCCCACATGGCTCCAGCAGCTCTCTCCTTACACCCTTTCCTCAGCCCGCATGGCTGCCTTCCTCACTACCCCAGGCCGCCTGGTGGAATCCTGATTCCCGGCCGGCATGGTTTCTACCTTACACACCAGCCCTCATGGTGGACCACTTCATTACAAACTGCATAGCTGCTTGCTGCTTCCTCTCTCGGACCTCACGGCTGAATCCCCCTACTTCATGGCTCCTTCCTCACAGCAGCCTCTCCCCTCTCGGCCTACCCTTATTTTTAAATGCTGAACTGGAACTTCCTACGTGTTCTCATATCCAGGGCCTCCTACAATGTGTTACTTTTGCCAGCTCCCCCACATCTTTTACCTTCTTTCAGCTGCCATCTTTAGTCAGGGCAAGAGTTCTCAGTGAAACATGGACATCTGGCTCCTGCCTGTCACACAGGTGCTGTATAAGTTCCCCCTACCCCCTCTACTACATCACGAGTCCCTGAATGCTCCCATTGTCACATATGCCTTTGCCCAGGGCGGCAGTCCACTTCCCTTCAGAAAGGACATGGCTATCAACTTGCCATTAGGATGCAAAGTATCTTAAATGCCAAATCATCTGCTCCCCCTTCCCCAATCCAGGTCTGTGGGGAGTATTCTCTGCTATTTTGGGGGACCCCCACTCTGCAACCTGTTACACTATTAACTTATTTGTATAAGGCTCCAAGTTTGATTGCATCACAATTCTATGAGATATTATCCTCCTGACTTTTTTACTGTGGTAAGATATACATGACACAAAATTTGCATTTTAACCATTCTCAAGTGTAAAATTCAGTGGCATTAAATAGAGTCACATTGTTGTATAACCATCACTACCATTCATTTCTAGAACTGTTTTTTTATCTTCCCAAACTGACAGTCCCCATTAAACAACAGGTTGCTCTGAGCCCTTCCCGTTTCCTGACAATCACTGTTCTACGTTCTGTCTCTGTGAATTTGGCTACTCTGGGTACCCAATATAACTGGAACCATACAGTATTTGTTCTTATATGACTGGATTGTTTACTTACCCTAATGTCTTCAAGGTTCATGGAATGTGTCAAAATGTCATTCCTTCTACAGGCTGAATGTATTCTAGTGTATGTGTATTTTTTTGGTTTAGCCATCCATCCATTGATTTACACTTGGGTTGCTTCTACTTTTTTGGCTACTGTGAATAATGCTGTTATAGCCCTGACTGATGTGGCTCAGTTGGTTGGGTGTCATCCTGCAAAGCAAAAGGTCACCAGTTTGATTCCCAGTCAGGGCAATGCCTGGGTTTGTTTCTTTCTCTCCCTTCCCCTCTCTCTAATAGTTAAAAATTTGAAAAAATAATTCTGCTATAAACATGGATTTAGAAATATCTGTTTGAGTTCCTGCTTTCAATTGTTTTGGGTATACACAAAGAGTGGAATCCTATGATAGTTCTATTTTAATTTTATAAGGAACCGCCATACTATTTTCCATAGTGGCTATACTATTTTACATTCCCACAAAAAGTGCACGAGGGTTCCAATTTCACCATGTCCTCACCTACACTGGCTACTTCTAATCCATGTTAGCTGGTATTTCATTGTGACCTTGATTTGCCTTTCCCTAGTGATTAGTGATGCTGAACATCTTTTCATATGCTGGTTGGCAATTTGCATATCTTCTTTGGAGAAATATCTATTCAAATCCTTTGATCATTTTTAAATCAGGTTGTTTGCTTTTTGTTGCTGTTGAGTTGTAGGAGTTCTTTATATGTTCTGGATATTAATCCTCATCACATACAAGATTTGCAAATATTTTTTCCCCTTTCATGGTTTGCCCTCACTCTTTTTTTTTTTTTGGTGTGTATGTGTTTTTAAGGTGATGGAGCTTAGATTGATTTAGTGACTTGTCAAGATCACAGATATTTTTATTGGAGCCACTGGGACTTGAACAGGGTCACCAACTCTTTACCTAATTTCTTTTTTTACTATTCCACCCCAATCCCTAACATTTGGTCACATCAACATAAAATGTAGTTTGACCTATGGCACTTGTTACTGTATAAACAAAGTACCAAGGGACAAAATTTTAACTTGTTCTTTAGATGACCCAGGCTCCTGCTGCTATCCTCTCTAAGTCCTCCTCTCCCATCATGCAGAAGTGATGCTGATACAGATACACTAGTTACATTAATTAGCTAATTAATTAATTAAATGTATTTTCTCCATTATATCCTCTTTAAAATGTTCTATTCTGTTCCTTAAGGTATTTTTTAAAGAATCAGAACATGTTTTCCAAGGGCTATTTATTTATTCTAATAACTGCTTGCTATTTTAAGGTGACAACCAGTGATAGGTTTTTCTGCCACATTTTAAAGAGACTTTTATTAGATGGAGCAAGCTTCCACACTCTACAAATTAATCCCAAAGCACTGATGTTAGTAATGCTGGCCGCTGCCTAGATTGGCGCCTGGCACAAAGTAGACCTCCAGTAAATATTTGTCAAATGGATGCTGAAATGCCACAACAAAGGGGGAGAATTTGTAGGGAAAGTGGTCTCAATTGCATGATTTACCAGGGGGTGTGGGGGGGGGGCGGGAAGCAGTATTTTCTGCATTATAGCCTCTGTGGAAATTGGTTTTATTTGTCCCATTCTTCATGTCCAAGGCTTCAGGGTACTGCATACTGGGGAGGAGGCAGGAGCAAATCTCCCCAGAAGAACACAGCAAGCCTCAGCAGGCTTTCTGGCTGGACGTTGAAGGGAGCCCAGACTTGGGCCCTTTTGATCAAAGTGTCCTGCTTCTCAACTGTATTGTGGGAGGCTCTGAAAAGGGATTCTTGAAAAAACAATGAAACTTTTGGGCCTTCAACGTGATTTCTTTTCAACAATGACCCCTTGGGTAAATCACTGAACCTGCTGGGGCCTCTGTTTCCTTTCCTCAACAAAAAATAGAGTAGAACCAGAAGAGAGAATCTTCTAGGGCTCTAAAATGCTGTATTGCTATTTTAGTATTCCATTTGAAAGAAAATGTGGAAAAATAAATCGAGCAGTTCTAAGAATTAAATATAAATAAATGCTCCATTTAAAATAGGATCTTCATGGTCATTAAAGATTCTGAAAACTTAAATAAATTATTTTCCCTGTCTTTAGTTTTTATTTCAGTTATTATCTGTAACTTAGAATCTCAGCTTATGACCTCAATTATATAATAAATATGATATATTTCACACATATAAATTCTAATGTGATAGCATCATAGGGGTAATTGTAGTCAATTGATTATTTGATTTCTGTTTGTTAATGTGACCATGTCATCTGGCTACCTACCAACCTTTGAATATTCTTTTGTGTTCTTGTATTAGTCCCTGTTTCAGCAGTCCTGCCCTCCCAAGGTAGAAGCCCCAAAATTCACTTTCCTGACAGGACACAGTGGGCCTGTGATTTAGACCCTATTAATCAGAAACGTGAACTCGAGAGTCTGACTGAGAAGTAGGAATCCCTATTCTGGCATAAGCTGTGGCCAAGGCGTGGGTGCAGGTCCTCACACCTACTGCCAATAGTAGGTTCGCACATGAGCTGATTTGAGGGCTGTTCATTGGTATCAGCCTGACTCTGGCACTCCTGGAGTTCCTATGAATTTCCAAATTATTTTTACTAAATCATTTTCCATATATATATATACACATACACACATATACATGTATATGTGTGTGTGTGTGTATATCACAATTTCTAAATCCATTCATCCGTCTATGGGCACTTGGCTGTTTCCATATCTTGTCTATTATGAATAATATTGCAGTGAACACAGAGGTACATGTATCCAGAAGTGTGTATAGCTAGATCATATGGTAGCTCTATTCTTAATTTTTGGGGGACCTCCATAGTGGCTGCCCCAATATACATTCCCACTAACAGTGTATGAGGGTTCACTTTTCTCCACATCCTCTCCAAAAACATCTTTTTTGAGTTCTATATTGTGCCAGGTACTGGGAATACAACAATTGAGATATTTTCTCTGCCCACTTTCATCAGAGGCATGTAAGTAAATAAGAATGATCAAGGGAGTATTAAAACTACATAGTATTTATTTATGACAAATCTGGGGTACTGTGGAAGCACATAGGAGGGTACAGGGACTATCATAGGTCAATCACTAAGTAAAGGTTATTTGAATTACGAATGGATGAGTGAGTGATTGAGTGAACAAATGAATGAATGAGTGAATGTAATTGGTATGGGAATATAGAGCCCTCGAGGCATGTAGTCATCAACGAATGGAAAGAGGCTTCTCCAATTTCACTATTTTGAATGAAATGAAATGTGACTGCCAGAGTGCCAGCAACGCCACGGTCAGCATGCCCCGTCTACTCGGCTCAAGACTTTGATAAAATAACTCTGATGGGCAAAACTGCACCCTTCTGAAGCTCTTTTCAGAATGTTCATTAGCAATTGAACAAGATCTGTGCTCATCTTCAAATCAGCTGACTGTACAGCCAGAATGAGTTGCTTAACTTTGCTAATGGCTTTGCGTAAGGGTATCAAATCATGGCTGTGGTCATCCCAAAGCAGGAACTGTTGTTCCAGCTGAACTGCACACCTTAGTTTCAGCACGTCTCTTGACCCCTTACATTGTTTCTGTGCCAGCTATTTACTAGTCGGCACTGCTGCTTCTACGCAGGGCAAGCAGGGTTTATCACAGGGACATTTACTCTTCTTGGTAACTCCCCAGTACAGTAAACATCTGCTGTAGAACTGGAAAGAACTAGCCCAAACCAGTTCTTAGTTTCATTGAGCATTCTTCACTCTTTATAAACAATAACCTTCTTCTTCATTTCTTCCAACTGAATCAAAGCCTGTGGAAATTTTGTCTTTAAAAATAACTCTCATTTTGAATTCTAGAAGCAGCAAGGGATAAGAGGACAGTCACCTACAAAGGAGTTCCCATCAGACTGTCAGCTGATTTCTCAAAAGAGACCTTACAGGCAAGAAGGGGCTGGAAAGAAGTATTCCAAGTCATGAAAGTCAAGGACCTATATCCAAGATTGCTCTATCCAGTGAAGCTGTCATTTAGAATGGAAGGGAAGATAAAGTGCTTCTTAGATAAGGTCAAGTTCAAGGAGTTCATCATCACCAAGCCCTTATTATATGAAATGTTAAAGGGACTCATCTAAGAAAAAGAAGATAAAAAATAGGACAGTAAAAAGACAGCAAACTCACAAATATTAACAACCACACCTAAAACAAAAGCAAACTAAGCCAACAACTAGACCAGGAGCAGAAACACAGAAATAGAGATCACATGGAGGGTTAGCAACAGGGAAGTGGGAGGAGGAAAGAGGTGGAAAAGGTACAGAGAACAAGTAGCATAGACAGTGGGTAGAAAATAGATGGGGAGGGCAAGAATAGTGTGGAAAATGTAGAAGCTAAAGAACTTATGACCCATGGACATGAACTAAAGGGGGGGAATGTGGGTGGGAGGGGTGTGCAGGGTGGAGGGGAATGAAGGGGGCAGAATGGGACAAGTGTAATAGCATAATCAATAAAATATATTTTTAAAAATAAAAAATAAAAATAACTCATTTTAATAGACTAATAAATTTAAAGCAAATCATAAATAAGAATTTAACACTTCAGTATGCATTTTAAAAAGTTGGAGTTAGAACTATATGGTTTGAAATACATTTCTCCAATATGTTTTTATTATTATTATCTGATGTTTGATCCAATCACTATATAATTATGGGACCTTTTAATGTAGGAAATATTTCTCTTAAAGACTTTCCTTTATGGGACATCTGCTAGACTCTCAGAAGTTTTATCAATTTCTATCTCATCAACATTCTATTCTGGGCACTGCCCTCACTATACCCAAAATGAAACCAGCATGTTTAACAGGTCTAGGATGACTTTTCTAATCAATAGTGCTCAGATAACAAGTTAGCAAAGCAAAGCAGCACACAGTAAAGTGGATAAATTCTCTTCTGGAACAGATTTCGTGGGTACATGCTATGTGATTGCTCAAGGCTGAGCTTCATGTTGTGTCCCATCTTCTCTTGTTACGCTCAGTCTGCACGTCTTCCCCACATCATTTTTCCTTATCAATTTCCTTATTCACATCTTTCAATTCATGTCACTCCTATGACTAACAATTCTAGAGAACATATTTTAATTTTTTTTGGTATATATCACAATTGTCAATCTGAAAAACTGATGAATGACTTGACTCTTTCTAAAAATCTAAATGAATTGCTCTTAGCTAACAAGGACTTCCAATGATTTTCATTTTTTGTGAGCCAAGGGACCTAGATTTTAAAACATTTCCTCATCACCTACCATACGTAATTCATGTTTACTTGTTACACCACTTCTGAATTATATGGTATGGCACTGGGCGAAGGTTTTAGTCTGTACTACTGCAGATGCAAGGAAGGGGTTCAGAGTGAAGGAGGGCACCCCCTCCTGATGTAGCCTCTTAGCTCTTGCCCTTTGCCCTTTCACAAAATCTTTATCTGCTAGGCAAGTTATTGTGTGAGCATCCGCTCTCACAGGGGGAGAGAGAGAAAGAAAAGCAAGAGCCTGGAACATAAGTAATAAATGTTTGTTATTATTATTTCAAAGAATATCCAAAAAGATTTTAAATAGTCAAACACTATAAAAGGCAAATTATTTTTACTTTTATTAATTGACACAAATTGGTACATTATTTTGAAACAGAGCAATCAGCACATAGAAAATAACATAAAGATAAATCAAGAAAATATTGGACCGAGATAGATTTGAACATTGATTTTTAAAAAGGTGTTCTAAAACTGTTTTTACTTATTTTAAACCATAAGTATTTCATTGAGCATCTATTGTTATGCCTAGCACAATGGTAAATACTATAAGGAAAAATATAAGATGTTATCTCATTGCCATCATCCTTTTCCCAAAATCTAGTTATTTGTGATTATAAAGACATTAAAAGTTCTGGTGCCTAACACCTTTAAGTAAAATCATCTTTGAAAGTAATCACTTTCGAAGGTTATCACTTATTTCAAAATCCTTCCATTGCTCAAAAATGGGTTTTGCTTCTTTCTTTGGGAAATGCCTTTGGAGTCATTACACGAATCATTTAAGGAAAGCAGGCTCAGTGCGTTAGTTCAGAGTGCCACTCCATCTTCCCCAAGCACCTGGCTTAGTTACCTGAATTCCTCACTAGCTTGGTGCTCAGTGACTTGTGGTTATTTTTTAATCTTTAATTTATCCCAAGACAAGTTTGCCATTCTTGGTAACTGTGAAAACAATGTAGTGCAGTGTTACTGGACAGCAAATACTGAGAACAAGAAGCCTTTCTCATCATCGGTGCATCCCCCGCAGCATCCAGCTGGGTGCTTAACCACAGCAGGATTGCAGTGCTCATACGCTGCTTTTAACCGAAGGCGCTGCCCCACATTAGTGGCTGGAAACATCAGGGTGGGCTCAGGGCAAAGGCGAGGAAGGGGTCCAGAAGGGCTTTGGGAGGATTTCTTTCTGTTCCATTATTCCTTAGACGTCTGGCTTTGACAGCGAAGGACAGAAAGGTCTGCCTGAAGCCGGCAGCAGATTCTCCCAATACTCTCTTCTAGCCCTGTGTTTCAAAAAATACACAATTAATTAAAGGTGTGTATCTCATTTCAGTTTCAACACACAGGCAGAATAACTGTTCATATTCATTCATGCCAGGGGTTTTTCTCAAATTCTATCTTTAGTAATAATCATTAGGTTTCATATCACCTGTCAGAAAAAAACAATGGGTTTGCGTTTTATAGACTTACATTCATTCTGAAATTTCTAGCAGGGTTCTTTTTATTCTACACAAAATTTTAATGCAATGACAAATATATGAAGATTTTTTAATGCAATAAAACAAAGCATAATTCTTCAAAAAATAACAAAAAAACAGGATACAAATAGCTTTGCCAATATTTGTTCCTCATCTTTAGACAAAGAAAGAGAAGTACAAAGTTTCCTGGTCACAGACCTTTGTGCTACATATATTTTTACACTTCCCCCCTTTACTTACAAAACAATGAACAAATCAATATGTTGGAATGATAAAGATGTCAGAAGTCAGGGCACACACAGGTTTCTGTGTGAGTACAGCTGTCTGCAAACATCAGTGTTTGGGAGTTCAGGGTTCAAAGACTGGCTGACTTTACTCTGGAGAATAATGTTTCAGCTTTAGTGGCCACTGCACGTTAAAGTTCTCTAGACAGTAACAATTAAAATAAGTTGCTTCTCACTTATTTGAGTTTGTTTTCTCTGGGAATGATGTCAGGAGGGGAGCAACTTTTACTTTTTATTTTATACAATTCTATACTTTCTGATTTTTTTATTGTTACATGCATGCATGGTATTTATACTAATAAATAAAATGAGATTTGAGAAAAGTAGTGTTATTAATTTAAAAATTCCTACCTGGCTCTAATCCACGGTTTGGTGTGCATGTCCAATCCACTTCCCCAGCTGCCATGCTTTTCTGAGGCTGGTGGCAAAAAGCCCCTTTCTGGGGCCAGCTCCTCTGCAATGGCCCTGATGTGGTAGGGCTCGAATCCACAGCACCCACCTATGTACCTGACCCCCAGGTTGTAGGCCTCTCTGGCGTATTTCTGAATGTCCCACCTGGTTGCAACTCTGGGCTCCAGTCCTGCAACACAACAGTTAGGGCACCTCTGTTACCATCTCCCTTTCCAGATGATAGGTGCTCTGATAAGCTTTTTTTCTTCAATTAGAAAACGGTAAATTTTAGATTGTGCATTCTTCAGATGGCTCATTTTTGGTTAACAGGCAATGTTTTTACCTTATGCAGTCCCAAATTGTATGACTATAGCATAGTTGTTCATTATAGCTCTTTCTATTCTGCCACATTTGGAAATAACAAGGGCGTCTAATCCGTGCCTGAGCTCACCAAAGGGGTATTCTGGGAGGTCCACAAACCCTCCTTTGCCACAGTCGGGGGTGTGGAACCCCAGGGGCTGCACCATCAGGTGCGCTCTCAACCCTGCAGCCCGGAGGCCTTCCTTCATGAGCTTCACGGTCTCCAAGCTGCTCTCGGGCCCAAACCGGCAGTTCACACCAACAATCGAAGCCCCTGTGCAAAGACACAAGAAGTTTTACATTTTACTTTTTCAGTTGTTTATTTTATTTGATAATAGTTAGAAGGTGTCTTAGAGGTCAGCCAGCCCCCTCTACCTCCCCAGTTTTATAGATAAGGAAGTGAATTCCAGTTCATTCTTTCATTCCTGGACTGCTCTGACAATATTAAGCAAGCGTCGCTAAATTTTGTAAACAACAACTGAGCTGCGCATCTTACTGGGAGTCCAAATTACCTGCTTTCACCAGCTTAACAGCACATTCTCCAGGCATGACATCATGCTTGTCTCCCTCTGGGCCTATGCACATAGTAGCTGCCACGGGTTTACCAGATTCTTTTAAGACTTCCACAGCCCACACAGCTTCTTCAGCATGCTCAAAATACTAAGAGAAATTTCATTTTTTTCTATTGGTTCCAACATGAAGCAGATTTTGAGTGGTAGAATGCAAATGTGGCAAAACAGTTATAAAAATAACTGAGTACATAATATATAATAAAACTTGAGGGCATGTATCTCTATCAGACTGACAAAAGCATACCTTTCTGAGTATGTGTTTTAATTCCTTTAGCAATAGAGGGTAGGGGAAAATAGGCTCACCATTGGTCATATGGAAAATAATGAAATTAACAAATAGTAATACAATAATAAACTCTTTGTTTCGCATACTTACAACTGTAAACCTACTTTTGCCACACTCTGTATATAGATTGTCATTCATATATCCTCTAAAAAACACAAAGGTTTTTTTAAGTAATTGAGCATTTAAAGTAATAATTTTGAAGGAGCAACAGTTAATAAATTTAGGACTCATCTTTTATGGAACTGAGATAACGAATAGTTTGTTCTGCTTTATACTACTTCCAAGTGTTTTTATATTCACTTCTACTGTATTTGGATACTCATAAGTGTTCTATAAAGTAGGAACGGAAACATTATTTTCCCAGATAAGAACTTTGAAGCACAGAGTGGGGAGAGATAGCTACTGAGTTTCTTTGCAAATGGCGGACGGGACACCTGGTCTGGTGAATTTATGACATCTGCAGGGGTGCTTCTCAGGAACCCCCAGAAGGCCCACAATTGAAAAGCTGATCTCATGTGAAGAAAATCTAGCAGAAATCTCCCTGCTTCTTCCGTCTGGACTTATAAACAGATTCTGCAGAAGCGGTGTGTGAGGAATGACAGGGGGAGTCAAGAGAGAGGTTCCTAAAAAGCAGACGGGTGTTCCCACCTTCCGGGGAATGCATGGGGTGGAGCCTGTGCTCTGCTCTCTAAGGACTGTTCCCAGCTGGGTCAGCTGTAGGCGGCCCTGAGCCTCGGGGAGGCTGGAGAAACCAGGTTTTCAACAGGTTCAGTAGAGTGATTGGGAAAATAGCAGTTGGTAGGCTATTGTCCTTGTCAAGGTGAAGACCTGAGGACTTGACTCTAGCAATTGTAAAGGGAAATGGTGAATGAGGGCTTTTAATTTTGGGAGGCAGAGGAAAGGAATGTTTTGGGCCTTCATGTTTGGTCAATGACCAATTCTTACTGTTTCTTTCTTTAAAATATTGCTCACATGTTATAGTTTGAGTGCAGAGAGGCAAGAGTGAGCAAGAGTGGAGGAGGGCAAGGGAACCACTTGGTGCTGACGATTATTGGTGGGGCCTGGAGGAGCCTGAGCAGCCAGCCACCTGCCCCCAAGGCTCTGCTCTCTCATGGCCTCCGGGCCATACACTTGGCTCCTTCTAGTCCTGCCCCTCCCTTGGGGGAGGGCAATCTCCGAATCACTGTCCTCTCTCTTGACCCCATATTGTATGCCCCTGAGAGTCAGCTGCTATAACTACTCTGACCTTAGAAAACAAAGTCCACAGGTGGGCCTCTCCTGGGTCTGTCCTTTGGCTTCACAGGGAACCAAGCATACAAGTGAGAGCATGTTGACTAGAGTGCATTTAAATAAACCTTTGACCATCTTCATGAAGGAAATGAGATCATAAGACAATCCAATACCCTCAGGATAGTTGAGGACTATTCATTTATACTTGTCACTAGGTTTAACACTCTCACTATAACACTAGGCTTACCTCTGCAATCAAGAAGTCCACATTTTTCTTGGCAAAAACCTTGAGCTGTAGTCGAAAAAGCTTTTTAACTCTTGCTTCATCCCTGCGCTGTTTATATATTGATGTCTGGCAGATCCCCCCTGCCACCAAGGCATCACCTTTGTCAGCTACTTCTCTGGCGAGGTCGCAGGCAGCAGCATTTACATCTTCCCACTGAGATTAGAGAGCAAGAATTAAGATGGCGAGCTTGGCATTTTAAAGGTAAAATGTAATCAGTAACAAAGGGGGAAATGAGCAAGTAAAATTAGTAGAAGTTGCTGGTTTTGATTGTAATTCAAGAAGACTAGCAGAGCTGGGTACCATCTCTTCTACTACCAATGTGTTTGTGTTTCCATTATTGTACTTCCCACATTGGATTTTAACATACTTGTTTACCTCCCACACTTGACCTTGAGCCACTTCAAAACAGTGTCTATGCTTTTGTATGATCTTTGTATCTAGTATTAGGGAATGTATCATAGCAGACACTCAATAATTGTTGGTTAGTTGGACATTAACATTTATAAGTGCTAACACTTTACCTTTGCAAAATATCTTACAACAATTCCACATCCTTCACCATATTCACCTTTCTCAACAACCCTTGGCAGTTAAGCAGAAGTTGTTTCCATTTTGCAGAGAAAACCAATGCTCCTTGCAGTTAAGTGTCTTGCACAAAGTCGCACAGCCAACAGGTGGCAAAGTTGGGCATCCGACCCAACTGTTCTCATTCCTAGGCCAGTGCTGTGTGACCTAGGACCACCCTGTCTCCAGATGGACAAGTCAGAAAAAGGTGAATGTGAAATGAGAAGGTAAAAAGAACATGTATAAACTGTTCTTTCTCTATTAAAAAAATAGCACAGAAAAATGGCCATGCCCTTCCAAAGACCTATTCTTTCCCTGTCCTATGCCCTCCTTTCCCCTAGATAAATAGACCACAAACTCATTAATTTAGTGAATATACATCTACATAATAATTAATTATTTAGATGTTTTATGTGGAGCTTTTAATAAAGGGTAGTAACACATCGGGTCAATTCCACAGCTTTCCATCAAGAGGTTATTTTTATTATGTTACATGATCCCTGCCCACCTACCCTCCAGCTTGTCCCCCAACCAGCTGGCATTACTCTTTACCTTGCTGTCCATATTTTCTTCACTGGCAGAAAAGGTGAAAGTCTGCATGACACTGGATCCCGCTCTCAAGAATTCCATGTGAAGCTGACGAACTACAGAGTAGTTTTTTTAATTGAAATTAAAATATTAAAAATGACAGAAGCTACTATTTTCAGCAGCAGCAGCACACCCACACACAATTCTTTCAATCATACACAATTTCACACCTAGTGCTTATTTAAAAACTTGCAAATTAAGGTTAGTAAAATTCAAGGACAGGACATGGCAGAGTCAGTACCAAATCAGGGCTGTTTAGAGTAGCCTCGTATTATCCTGCTGATGGGCCTCAGAGCTTGTCGAAGTCTGATGCAGAGGTTAAAGGCTGGTTGGCCAATTGCTCTTGGTTTCTGGGTCTAGGAGGGCTTATTCAGCTTCTCGTGTCATGAAGCATCTAGCTGGCCCACTTAGAGTTGGCACTGGAGAGCCCTCAAAGAAGAATGAGGAAAATTGCATTTCTTTCTTTGCCCCTCCCCCTTTGGCAACAGAACCTAGCTGTCTATTGTTAATGCTTTGTTATCTTGTGGATATCATTAACCATCCTTACCAAAAACACTGTTACAATATTCAGATTAGCTAGAAGGATGAATCTGAAGCAATAACAGTTTTACTATGCTAAGGAAACCCTTGAATATCCATAGGGTCAATATTCATGAAAAGCAAATATTAAGATGTGTATTTTAGCACTCTCTCTCTCTATGACAATGCAAATGTGTGTGCACAGTGGGCGGAGGGGCGAGAGAGAAATCATTTTCTTCTATTTGTTCAGCCCACGTACTGTCAGTGTCTCCACCTCTTGGCAATTTTGACAAGTGAAACAATCCTTAGGAAATATGCGCTGTTATTTTTTTATCTTCTCTCAGTCAGGTGCACTAAAAATGCCGCCCAGATGAACAGTCTCAGGGATGCCGGCACTGACCTGCATTTGGATGCTCCACCACGGCCTCTGGAGTCCAGAGCCCGGCCTTCACGTAGCCCCTCTTCTCCAGAGTTATGAGGAAACTGCCGTCTCCAACCACAACCTCCCCACTATCCAGACGCTCTAAAATACCCTGAAAGAAAGAAAGAAAAATAATCTAAGGCCCCTCTTTTTTTCCCAAAAAGTGGTTTCTAATTTTTGGAAAAGTAGTGTTATTCTTACAGCTCCTGCTCTGTTACAATCACCAGTATCTAATAGTATTTCAGAGAGATTGATAGTACTAATAAGTACTATTATTTCCTGGACAATCCAGGGACTTGTTTTGGTCAGAGTGCTGTGAACATTTTTTCTCATAACATTTAGTCTGAGTCAAAACACAGTGAAGGGGTGATTCCATAGTAGTCATTTGGGTTTTTCAACGCGTTCATGGCAGACATTGCTAGTTGCCTAACTAATTTGCATTTTCTCTCCTCTTCCTTGCTAATGTATTTTGTTTGGTGGTGACAATGTTACCAACTTTAAAAAGAATGTCAGGGTCCCTTGCTGCTAGGGATGTTCATTTGACACAGTGCTGACAGATGAGACGTAAGTGGAAGTGCACAGAAGATTTCTGGAGAAGTTTTGCCTTCCTGATATAGAGGGTCCATTCCCTTCCATCTTCACACGTGTTTCCTTCCTGCCTGGAATGTCAGCATAAGCCCCGGAGATGCAGCAGTCATCCTGCAGCCATGCCATTGAAAGCCACATGCTAAGGCTAGTGGAAGGGAGTGATAGCAGCAGCCCGGAGTCTTAATTGATGGCTTTGAGTAGCTGCAGCAACTGTGGACTGCCAGAATTCTTATTAGGTGAGAAAAATAAGCCTCTCTTTTTGTGTGAATCACTGAACACAATCCTAATGAATGCAACATTTGATAATTATGCCCTACGTTTTCCTGCATGTTCATATGCACACCATCATTTGGCGCTCCCAACAACTCTTCGAGCTAGGCAGGGCATTTTACAAGTGAGAAAGCTGAGGTTCAGAGAGGTCACATGACTTGCCCAAGATCACAGAGCTAAATAAGTAACAAAGCAGACTTCAGCTCTTCTAAAGTCCTAGCCTTTTTCTATTTTACCACCTTTCTATTCAGACTACTCACAACTCGAATAACAGTCTGTAACCAGAGCAGTTATACAAGGGCTTTGGCTTCCATTCTCTCAAATATGCCTCCCTCAGGTACCTGTGAGGCTCACCTCCTTCAGGTCTTTGGTCAAGTATCCTCTCTTCAGGGAGGCCTTCCCTGACCACCCTGTGACAAACTGCAAGCACCCCCATGTTGTCCGTCCCTTTTGTATCGACTGCATTAGTTGAAGGTACAACATTTTAGTGACAATGCAAGGACAGTGCATGTCAGCCCTGCCTACAGCTGGACACAGAGCAATGCATGAGTGGGGGAGGAAAGCCTGGAGCTGCCCCGTCTACTCAGTCACGTGTGCAGCCCAGAAAGGGACGCTGGAAGGGGCTGCACTGGAGGCTAAGTCCCAGGCTGTCAGAGCCACACAGTCTCCGTTTTCCTGTGGAGGGAAGCAGAAGGGAGACCTGCTGTGTTACCTGTAAATGCTGCTCAACAGAGAGCTCCTCACTCTGCTTATTTGCCCATATTTCATACCTGAAGATGACTTTTAGCTGAATGTGGAAGAAATGTTAATATTTACCATGATCCTCACCTATCCCTCTACTCCCTCCTTAAAATACAATTTGCTCTTCTTGTTTTGAACTTTTGAAAACTAAATAAGGACTTAAGCTTTAAACTTTCAGTGAGACCATCCCACATGCCAGGTACAGTTCTAGGCACAAGGGACAAACATTAGAATAAGACAAGGTCCATGCCCTTAAGAAGCTCAAAGTCTGGGTACCTTGGGGAAGGCCAGTGGGTCAACAAATCATCCCAAGGCAATGTAATAAATGGGTGCTGCAGAGGGATATAGAACAGAGAATTAGAGGTATAGTCACCTGTATAAAATCTCATCTTGAAAATCTAACACACTTCAATAACTACGTTAAAAATCAAATTTAATAATATACATCAAACAACTTTAGGGAGAAAAAAACATTGGTATACAATTTAGGTATTAGGAGTTAGTATCTCACATCCCACATCCAAACCAACTGTGTCTATTTAAACTTCCAATATATGTCGGCCCCATCCTCACTGCCCCTGGATTATTGAAATGATCTCCAATTCCTTCCAACCCCTTATTTTATCCTCCATTGCTGACAGTGCAAAGCCTCATGTGACATACTCTTATTTGGGATCACCTCCTCCTTTGCGTCAAGCTTAAGTCCAAACTCCCTCCATTTCTGCATCCTTCACCTGCACTGCAGTACCTGCTTACTTACCTGTTTCCTCTGTTTGGCTGTAAGGTGTCTGAGGCTCAGGTGACATATCTTGTGACACACCCCTACCACCTCCTACACCACCTAACACAGAGTCAGCCCTTAATAAACTATGCAGAGTTGGAAGATGGACAAGCCTGTTTTGAAAATGTCACATGTCTCACATATGCTACAAGTTTGGTCCTGAGGTGAAAAAAAAATGACACTCTTTAACAGAAAATTAGCTAGGGTTCTTTCAAGAAAACCATAGTACACATTTTGACTATATCTTCATGATACCAAATAAAGGAAAGACATTTTTATGCTATCTAGATGTTTGTCCAACATTTTAAATTTGCCAGTTTTCTAAATAGCCATTAGCAGAATAACATAGTTACAATTTGAATTCACAGCATCGTTTAGCCCCTCCTTTACCGCTGTACTCACCACCTCCACTGACTACTAGTATGATCTAAACACAGCTGGAGGATGGCAGGACTGAGTGAAATAAAGAACACTGGAGTCTAACTGGCAGTATATTTATATTTTCATCCCATCTTCCCTTGGTTAGAGGGTGGACCTGCCTGGGATCTGATTGTGAGCTCTGAGAGATAGTTATCCCCTTTTATGCAGATATCAGTGTCTAGACTTCTGGATTTAAGATCTGGCTTCAGGGCGTCTCTGCTCATACACAAAGGAGTCCACCAACTTCACCCTGTGGGAGGAGGCAGCCAGAGATCCAATCTGCCTGAAAATTGCCACTGGGACTGCTCTTTGGGATTAAAGAAGCAATTGGAGGTGTCCTTTGTGGCAATTCAACAAACTCTTAAAATGCACCTGTGAGCTGAGAAGTGAGACCAGCTCCTTCCCTCTAACATTTTAATTTGAGTTCCCAGGTACTCGTTAACATGGATTAGCATACCATAAACTTGGTGCTGCAGGGGTAGAGGCTAGGAAGAAATTGAACAGAGAAAGCGTATTTCAATACCTTAAAAAGTGAACTGTAAAAGTGAACATAGTATTAGGGAAAGTTTAGAGAAAGAAATTAGCATGACATTTTTTGTTTCTTTATGCTTTTACTATTCCCATGTTCTTCTATGCTCATACTGTACTTTTATAATAAGAAAAATATATTCAAAACGTTTTTAAGTTTTTAAAATCCATATTCCTCATCTTATATAACTACTACCATTATTTTGTCCTTCCTTATGGTGCATATATACTTTCGCATGTAGTTGCGATCAGTCTGTGATATATCTCCTTTTGTAAACTAACATCGCCAGAGCACTTGCCTGCTTCCATACTTTGCTTCTTAATGAGCTGCCTAACAACTTATTAAATGAATGAACCTTAATTTATTTAGGGAGCCCACTACTGTAGGGTATCTTGGTGGTTTGTACCTTTTTAGTATAAATAAGTCAGTGGTACACATTTTCATGTCCACATTGCCCCTTTCTTCCCCGCCATCTCTTATGAATTTCGGGGTGCAGCTGGGTTGCCTTGAGGGGTCCTGGACATGTCCCTGCGTCCAAGTTCATGCCCTTCCTAATTTTATTTTGTCACCCCTTCTTCCCACCGCACACACACAGGGCATAGAAATGGGTGAACAAAGCCAATAGCTGGCGTCCCAGCTGGGAATGGGGCTGAGGGAAAGAGCCTGGAGACAGAGGCTGCGGGGTGGAATGAGGCAGAGGGGTCGGTCCCCACGCATCCTCCGCTTCACCACGCAGCTGGCACTGTCCTTGCCAGGACCGGTTTCAGGCCAGCGGGCGACTGGGATGGCCAGACCGTGGCCCTTCCCAAAACCCAGCGGAACGGGGAGTGGTGGGGCAGGAGCGCCGGAGTGCTGTGGGTGCTGGCCAGCTTCGGGGAGGGAACGTGCGGCCTCCGACCCGAAGGCTCAAATCCCTGCCCTGCTCTGATCTAGTCGCTTGACTCTCGGGGCCTCAGTTTCTTCCACCGTAAAATGGGGACAATTGTGAAAATGAAGAGATTACTTGAGTAAAGCACTCTGCGCAGTGCCGAACCTGAGTCAGGGCACAATACCTGGTACCCAGGTTTGTTATCTTATCCTCACTCCCAGGCGTATCATCACCCTGGCCTCCCGATCCGGTTAACCGACATCCAGAGCCGTCCAGGGGCCTTGCCGTCACTGCAGAGCAGGGCTGGGGGCTCTTGTGGGGTTTGAACTCCTGGAGCTGGGAGACCCGCGGCAGGGAGGGCTGACTGAATAGTCACGGACTTTGGGAAACTCACCTTCTTGGCTCCGGGGCGCCCAGCTGGTGCCATGATGCCGCAGTTTTGCGGGAGCCTGGAAGCAGGAGGGGCTCCTGTCCAGGAGCCCGCCCCTCGCCCGGGGGAGGATCCCCCGCGGTCACTGCCTGCAGGCGGGCCTTGGAGCAGGTGTCCGTTTCCTGGGCTTCGCCATGCTTCGCCTGGGTGCGCGGCGGCTGCGGGGCCTCCCGCTGCGGGGCTTACCACTGCCCGGCTGCCCCGGCCATCCGCGCTCCGTCAGCGGCCTGGAAGGGTGAGTGGGAACCCGGCCCGCTCAAAGGCTGAAGGCCAGAGGATGAAGGGTGGGAGCGAGGGGCTAAGGCAGACTCGGGCGTTCGGGGTCATTTGGATTCCTTCTTGTTTTTTTGTTTGTTTGTTTTTTGTTTTTCCCCTTGCACGATTGCACAAAAGTGATACAGTATCAAAGGGTTCCCAGCAAAAAGTCTCTCCAACTCCAACCCCCTTCCCCGGCACCTGTTATAGTGACTTTTGTATCGACCCAGAGATGGTCCGTGTGTCTGCAAACCCTGGTGTATGTATATATATTGTTCTTGGGCTTACTACAGATCACTTTTTACACGATGTCTCGGAGAAGCTCACAATCAAGCTAGGAAGACAGTCATGCAAATAAATATGTTAAATCACTGAGCAATAATTATAATTAGAGAAGCATGTGCACGGCGAGAGGAAGTTAAGTAAGGAAGAACGTTTCACTCCATCTGGCTCTCTCCCCCTCCCCTGGCCCCGGCAAGTAGTGGAGGGAGATGATCCAAAATTTATGGAACTAAACTTCCTGATGACTATGGTTTTGGGTGGAATAAAATGATTGCAAGTGCATTCTTTAAGTACACTGAGAAAAATTATTCTCTAAATTCTCTGGGGAAAAAAAGTCACCTGTTCAGTCTTTTAGCTCTATTAGTTATCTACAGTGGGCCAGAATTATATGGAATGGGGCTCAAGTGCTTCCTCCTTCCTCCCTCAACCAGGTTGCCTAAATTAGGCTTTAGATGCCTTTAAAAAAGCTATGGCTACCACAGCCTAGTAGAGCTACCATTAAAAAAATGTCTTCCAGAAAGGACAACCCAACCTCATCTGCAGAAACAAGATGGAAAGAGAGAGCAGAGACAGTGATCATCGGAGGTGGTTGCATTGGAGTGAGTCTGGCTTATCACCTGGCTAAAGCGGGGATGAAAGATGTGGTCCTGCTGGAGAAATCGGAGCTCACTGCTGGATCTACCTGGCATGCAGTAAGAAAAGCACCTCAAAACTTTCATATACACTGAATTGTGCACTAGTGCAATCAGTTTCCTCCCCATTCACAATGCCCCGCTGCTAGCTCTTTAGAGTGAGTTCCCTTTCAACAGTGTTAGAGAGTGAAATTCCATTTTGGTTGGCACTCTTCCAGGCAGTGATCAACACTGATGATGTCTTTACCTTGAACACATGGCTTCTGGATTCACATCTTTCTACCCATGTGACTTAGGGCAGGTTACCTAAGTTTCCATTTCTTGCTGTATAAAATGAAAATAATAATTGTGCCTACCTGCTAAGGTTGTGATAAAGATTGAGTTACTGTGTGTAAAGTTATTGAACACATAAGTGTTTATTAAATGATGCCCTTTGTATCAAAGAACAGTGGTTGGGTGATCCTGAATATGGCCAAGACCTTCACCTATATTTCCCTCACCTGACTTTAGTGGTCCTTTTTATTTATTTACTTATGGTTTTAATTTTGTGTGTAAGACAACAGCTTGGCTACATGAAGACTTAACTATGAGGACTGAGAACATGTGACACACTTTTGTGCTAAAACACGCAGCCAAGTCCGTCTCGCGTACTTAGTGGTATATGCATAATCGTTCCAGTGCTCTGCCGTAACTGGGGCCAACACGGAAAGCTGCTCAGGGAAATGAGGTGACTGACACTGCTTTCATGCTGCCAAAGCAATTGTTTCTGAAGTCAGCTAAGGATGGGAGAGAGTTTTTACGACCATTGGTACAGAGTTCTTTTGGAGGATGAGTTAGGCAATGTCAGTTCAACTTCCTGTCATTAATTTCCCTTTTCACCATTACTTTCTTCTGCTGAGACAAGAGAAAACCCTGCTTTAGGGCCCTTTTGACATCCAGAACCTGCTCAAGGTATGGGGTAGAGATTGAGCACTAAAAGGGCTGCCTACCTCTAGTTGAGTATGGAGGAGAGTACGGCTCAGATTCCAACCCAGATGGCCCCAAGTCCTACTGGCCACAGAGCCTGACCACATGGTTGGATGGAGGCACCTAGAAAAATCATAGCAAGCCCATCTTCTCTTCACTCTTTCTTCTTCTTCCAACCCCCTCCCTGCTCTGCCCCCCAGTCTGGGAGAAAGGCCCAGGCACCTAGTCCTCCTGAGCGTCATTTCAGAACCTTCACAGGCACATCTGCTTTCATTTCACTAGTTCCCCCTCAGCTTGCTTCCCCTGTCTGGAGAGAGGGGTCCAGGAGGTCACCAACACTCCTGGCTCTTCTTCCCTCCCTGAACTAGACCTTCTGTGTAGGCTTTTTGCTATTATGGAAAAGAAAGCCTGCATTTCTCCTATAGCTCTCCTGTAACTTCTCCTTGCTGGACAGTCAGTCACTCTTTCAACAAACATTGTTGAAAGAGCCCATATTGTGTCAAGCCAGCACTGTTTTAGGTGAGGACACAGCAGTGAACAAAACAAAATCCCTACCCTCTTTGACGCCACATTCTGGTAGGGCAGACAGAAAATACACAAAACATCTTGGAGAGTAATGAGTGCCATGAAGAAGAGGAAATCTGCGTAAAGGGATGAATGAAGGAAAGAACAACAGAGATAGAAGCATCGGGAGGCCTACAAAGAGCAGAGATAAGGCAGAAGTGAGTGTGGGGTCTAAGGCACAAGGGAATTTAGGCAAGTGAAAGTATCCTAAGAGGCAGGGCTTTTAGCACTTTTGGGTTGTTAAGGAAGATGTACTGTTTATTATTTTAATTACTTATTTGCTCATTTATATTTGATTGATTTGATGTGGCCTACATTTTAGAATAGATTACTGAATTCCCTGCAATTTTACTTCTTATATATCCCAAGAAATTTTTTTTGAAGCAACATATCCTTAACCTAAGTTCTTTTAAGAAAAGTGGACAAAGTTTTTAACATGCCAGTTTCTTGTTTAATGTTAACTGTGCAGAACAGTTGCCCTTAAGTAAAGAGATATCAGAGTGAGCGGAAAAGGCATTCTCCTGGTTAGTGAAGAGAGCGCTATGCGATGGTTTGCAAAATGAGATCCATGCAGTGAGAGCTCGAGATGGGGTCAGGCATCAGAAGGCAGGTTATTTGCCCCTGAGGAATGAAGGAAAAGAAAGAGGGTTCCCCTAGGAAACTGATTCTATAATTTTTTGCAAGTCAAGGGGGCCTACCTCTGAGAAGTAATGTGAAACAAATCCTATGTATTAGGAATTTTTAACACAGAAATATTTGCAGCAGATAAGAGGATGTGGGAGGCTGGGGAGCCAGCTACCGGGGCAGAATACAAAGAATAAGGGCAGTCTCACTGAAGTATTACATGCACTCAAGTTCAGCTTGTCTGGGAGTGTAGGAATCGGTGCTCAGGGAGGAAGGCACAGGTTGCAATGTGAGTATTCAAAATGGAGTCACAAATCCAAAATCCTGAGGGTTTGCTATATTTTAATGAGACTGCTTTGTCAGCACCTGGCACTACTACTAATATGGAGCACTTCTTGTGGGATGAAAGGTAGGAGAGAGCATTGAGTGACACACAGTTTTGGAGCATGGGGTCCCCAAGACAGGGTGCCCCTGGGGATGGTAAGATAGTGGATGTTCTGGAGGGCTGAGTCCTAAAGATGCAAGATGATTCATATGGGGTGAGGAAGACTATTAGAACTTTCTATCTATTTTTATCTAAAAATGTGAGGTATAAATTGAGCTTTACTGGTATTTATAAATAGCCCTCACCTCTGATGTGAGCCATGCGTTGGATATGGTTCCAAGGGATTGAGTAAGGGAGAGGCTGGAACTCTGCAGTGGGAGAGTCCTTACTTCTTTTGTCTTCAGTCTGTACTGCAGAGCATGTGCTGTAGGAAATCACCGCTGTGATTCATTTTGTAGAACCAGGGCTTTAAGTAGTGTAATTGGTGAGGAAAGGGAGAGGGAATGACCTTGAGAGTGTTGCCCTACATGGGGATTTGCTGGTTATCTCATTATAATAATTAAAGGAGTTGTGAAACTTAATGTTTTTGTTTTGCAAAATGACAGTGCCCCAAATTTGGCGACCTTTGTAGCAATGCAAATGGCTGCCAGTCATTGCTACACAGCAGATGCATGTTTTAAAAATACGTGCTAAAGGTGATGTTACAATAAGTGAGAAATAACTGCTTTTTCTTTTTTGCAAAACAGTCCTGTTGGCAAGAGAGAATTTGGAAAGTTGGCATTATTACGAGATTTTTCTGGCCACAATGAGATGTATCACCTAGAAAAATTTTCATATATGCAAAAGTTAAATTTTTTAACCCACCTAAAAATTTCCCAAATGAGGAGTTTCAGTGGGATTTGTACCCATTTATTTAAAACATAAAAATGCAATACCTTCCAATTAACTTCAACAAGAGAACATGAGACATTAACAGTCTAACTTCAATGGAAACCTTGAAGTAAGTGGTGACTGGGATGGAGGAAGTGGGGTCGAGATGCAGGGAGTACAGCAGGGAGAATGCGCTCCTCCCACTCAGGTCTCAGCACCGGTGACAGGCAGCTTCTCCAGCCATCGCCGCCATTCAAACCAGACCCAAAATAAAACGAATCTAGATGTAGGCCTTCAAATTGCTGTTTTACCAAGGTTAATCCCATATATATATTTTAGTAATAAAGTTTATTAATCACATAGCCCTTGCTAATATACAAACTTAATATTCCAAACCTTTTCTAAACAACAAAGGAATTATTTAAAATATTTAATTCATTTCAACTTGTATTGTGTGTTTTATGATCTCTGTTAATTTAGTGATACATATTTGTATGTCATGTGACAATCAGGCAATGCATATATTTTAGAGAGTATACCCAAGCTTTTTAAATTGGATGTGAGTGCATGGACAAAAGATTTGGAGCCACTGGGATATGGCTTGAGGTCAGTCAATGGGCTTTTAGAGGCTACAGAGGCTCATGAAAGAGGGGAAAAATTATTAAAGAGATAGATAAGGAGAGCATCACTAGCTCAATTGGTAAGTTTTCTAACTGCATCATTCTTTTCATTAATTCATTACTTTTTTATTTTTGTTCAATTACAGTTGTCCTAATTTTTCCCTATCTTTCCATCAATTCATTATTGTCAGTCTACCATAAAGAAGAGCTTCCTTATTTATTTATTTATTTATTTATTTATTTACATCAATAAGGATTCATACATTTTAATTTTATTTAAAGGGCTCTATTTTCTAATGATTACTCACGTCTCTGATACATCTTCCCTCTTTTATCTTCTCTGCCAACTATAATTATTTTCTTTCTTCAAATCAAAGGTAGGCCTCTTTCCTATCTTCCTTAAAGACTTCTGTGACTCTTCTAGCACCTCCTCTTCCCTTAGTTCTTATGTCTTTCTATGTTCTGGCACTTAATCATATGCTTTTGATTTTATTGTTTCATGTATGAAGGTTTCATGATCTCAATCACAACATAAAATCTTGAAGGATAAGAACAATATTTTTGCTTTCTTCAAACTTTCCATTTAGCGTAAGTTTGCTGAAGCTCAGAACAGAAAAACATTTTACCCATCTTATATCCCATGCCATAAGAATAGCACATAAATTAACAATAAATATCATGCAAGATATTATATTCAGATAACTTACAATAAAAACACAGATATGGTTCACCCACAATTCTCAACACAAATTAAAAGATAAAAATCAGTTAGTAAAATTATATACAATACAAAAAATAAGTAATATCCTTTCATGCCTGGTAAAAAAAATAAGCTCAGGACTTACTTCTGACCTTCCCAGCAGCAAAGAAACTAGAGCGGTGTGAGTTTTTTGATGGAAATAGGTACACTGTTTCACTAAGGTAGAGCTGACTTTTCCTTGACCAGAAATTCCTAGAATTTGTTCCCTAAGCAAAAGATATTGGGCTAAATCTTTTTAAGTAACAGTTTTATAAAAAGTAACCCCTGTGACTCTTTCAGATGAAAGATCATTAACTCCTATGAAAATAGCTTTCTGGGATGGGGAAGAAGAGAGTTGAGGTAGTGTAGAGAGTATATAACTTTCTGAAGGTCAGGCTTGACCTAGGTTAAAATTAGAGTATCTCAAGGAGTGAATGGTGACCAGAATTCTAGGTCAGTGCTCATGAATATCAGTTTTCTCAAATGATGGGTACTGTATGGGAGACAAAGTTGACTTCTCTATTAGGTACCTGATGGTCAGAGATTCTCTATTATTGAACTAGAAAAGCTCATCTGCATGATAGATACCAAACATTTACAGGAGAGTAGAGTATTTAACTGAAAGTTAAGAAGCCCAACTTTTAGTTCCATTGTAATGGGGCTGTGCTATGAGAGGACTTATAAATTGGGCCAGAATTTTTCTCAAAAAAAGTAGCTGTGCATATGTTTAAATGCTTCAACAAGTACTTAAGAGAAGCCTGAGGATCATGCCATAAAGAATATTTGATGAATTTTTAAGTGGGGTGTTTTTGAGTTCAGGAGAACCAAGTGCCCACCATACCATAGAAGAGCCTGATAAATACCCCTAAACAGCGTTATTTTCAACAGATTGTGTTCTGATGAACTTTCCAAGATACATTGCTGCAATCTGGGGTCCCAGACACTAAACTGAGAGAACTTGCTTCATGTAATTGCATAGAATTCTTTGTCTGGGTACTACATTGAAGCTGAGTTGATAAAAGGGGTTTGGGCATGCTAATATTTAGATAATTTTTCCTGAGAGTAATTATTCAGTATTTATTCAGCAAATATTTTTCATGTACAATCTACATGCTCATCAAACAGGTAAAGCATGATGAAGGTCTGTTCACTAATTCACCAGGCTATAATTTCCAGGAATTTTCTGGTTCTTGAATTTCAGAAATTTCAAAGGGAACTAGATGGCTGCTCCATTAGAGGTACAGTAGGGATTGGGTCAAGGAAAACTCTTTGCTACTCTGTAGTCCTTCTCTGTAAGGGAACACACGATTTGCTGGTTTAAGACCATGTCGTATGCCATCCCCACATTCTTCCTGAGACCATATGTTCCTAAACTTCCCACCAAATCATCCCATTTCTTTTTTTTAATATATTTTATTGATTATGCTATTACAGTTGTCCCATTTCCCCCCTTCATTCCCCTCCCCCCTGCACACCCCCTCCC